>BMAO01017482.1:0-21092 GCA_019973975.1 Trichonephila clavata
ATGTATTTTATTGCACTAATTTAAATGTGTTTATCTGCAACAATTTTTGTTTTATAAATTTAATTTGATTTCTAAATGTTTATCAAAATAGTTGATGTTTTAATTTAGTTTCTAAAATATTTTTTTAATCTTATTTTCTTTCAATTTCATACCCTATGGCAATACTTGTTCTTTATAATCCATAAAAATAAAAAAAATTATAGATATTGAGAAATAAATTTAATTTTTTTTAAAGCTTTATATTGCACGTGTTTGAAAACTCATTTCAGCATGACAATCAACACACACTTTTACTTACTTTTGTGAAATTTTTCAAGATAAATTATTGTATAAATACAAATTTTAAGGAATTTATGTGCTTAAAGATAATTACAAATTACTTAAAATTCAAAAATTTTAAAAAAAATACTGAATGTTTTTCTAATTTATTGGACACATAATCATAATAATTTTTTTAGAGTTACAAATCCCGTTTTTCACATTAAATTAATTTTTAGTGTAATATATCCCGTTTTTCAAATTACAAATTAGAGAAAATCATTAATACTTATCTAAATTCTAAATTTTTAAATTTTAATTCATATAAATTGTGAATATAACACTATAATAAGAATGAGGATGCCACAATAAATATCACGATGAAATAATCCATTATTGAAATACATATAATATAGAGAAAATATATAATTATAAATATTTTTAAAACTATGTTTGTGGTTTATTTTTCGATATTTATATAGCTTAGTATAAATAAACCATTATTTGGCCAGTTATCGGTCATCTATGAAACATTTTTGATTACGAAATGCTAAAGTACTTCCAATTTCTTACATTTAAATATACAACTTACAAAATTTCTGAAAAACTTAATTTATATGAATATTTTAAACTAAACAATACAGAATGTTCATTGTTACATTTAATTCTTTACAACAATTTAAAATGCCTTATTTTATTGTTTTCAATAAAGTAGTATTGTTAAGTTCAGATAAACAAAACATAAAACTATTTGTTCATTTATTGGTTAGCAAGCTAACTGAGCGGTTGAAATTTGTACTGTTGCGATTTCAGTGCTTTAATTGAATCTTAAGAAAGTTTTTGCTTTTTAAAAAGTGAAATGTTTCGCTTTGTGCGTCTTTATTGTGGGCACGTGCTTTTGGTGCATTTTTCAATTATCACTTGTCGTGAATTATCCTCAGATTATCATCTCCTGTCTACCATTAAATGTTTCTGGACGTAGGCGGATTTGAATAAGTAAGAGACATAGTTGCAATCACTATATTTATTGATGCTTATTAATCACAGAAGTTGACAAGGCAATATCACAATCCAAATTTAAGAGAAATAAACAGTGGAGTATGAGAAGGAGCATTACTTTAGCGGAACTACGGAATCGCGACTGAATCCACGAAAGATCAAACATGTACACCACAGCTAAACACGCAACACGCATTCAATAACATTCAAATCACTAACCTTATCTTTTAACATCGGCTGTTCCGTCGTGGTGATGAATTTTACTGGCTGGTTCGGATAATGGAGACGATCCACTCGATAATACGATCTTCCACTTCAATCTACCGTTCCCCGGCGTAGCACGTCCCGTAACTGTTATCTACTACTGTCAACAACTGAGTGTTGATCTAACGATGCTTCAATTCATTTGATCACTCTTCTAACTCTTCACTTTACTTTTTGTTAACTGCGAAACCCGAACTATATAATATATCCTACTTGCATAAATCACGCTTTGGCTCCCGGTGGAGCATATGAAATAAATAACATACTTTTAAGGAAATATTGAGAGGTTAGTGGAACCGTATAGATCCGTCACAACTTAATCTGAATCCACACTATTTGGCGGCCTGTTGATCCAATTCCACTTGCATTTTGTTTCTTCTGAGCGAAATCATTCTAGACAAAACAATGACGTTATAATTTTGATGCTGAAAATCTTCTGTTCATATTGATACCATTATAAAGGTTCAAGAATGGATTAACAATTTAAATCTGGAAGATAACTTGCCGAATTATATTTCCGAAGATAATGGCGACCGGGAAATTGATTCACCTATTGCCATTTCGGATAACACCGAGAGTGCAAATAAGCTCTCAATAGTTGTAGCTGAAAAACCGAAAACACCAAAACAGCATTGTTCTTTCAAACTTTCAACTATTAGTCTTTCTCAAGAGAAAACAGACAGCCTATTGGATACATCAAAAGAATCTTCGGTGGATACTTCAAACAAGTCAAGCTTTAATGATAAAGGAGTTGCAATTCATTTCAATAATGCTGATTTCGAAGCTGATGAACCTGAACTGATCGAAACTTTCAAAAATGCAATTGATGTGAAGGATCAATTTCCAGTATTCAATGAAAACTACCATTTACTTTCCGATTTCAACGGAGGAAACACAAAACGCTGCTGTTGCTGACGTCTTTGAAAACATTGAAACATCTATGTTATCCACTCCCAACAATTATTTAGGAAATCCTTCGGAGAACAATTCATTACATGATGCTGTTTTCACTGACACTGCGCTGCTTCACCCGAAGAATCAAAAGTCTGTCAATTGCCAAACAATTCAGAAGAAATTGCAATTGATTGTAGAAAACAGAAAAAAAGGAAAATCTTCGGAAAGGTCAAGATGTTTTTCAAACGGATAAAGAAAATTAAGACTTCTGGCATTTCATATCAAAGATTGCACTAATTAGTTTCCTTAGGTGATGTTTACAAGTTGTATATATATATTTTTATATAATTTCCTTTCTTTACTCTTCACACTGCGGCAATTATTTTGTTTTACTGCAACCTGCACCTGATCCACCTTTCTGCACTACACTGCAACTCAAAGGAGTGAAACGATATTCCTTGCTTTTATGATTGCATATGCTTCACAGAAGCTTTCCTTAACATGACTTTCGCCCTCTAAAGGGTTTACTTGGATTTGACTTTTGAGCC
Organism: Trichonephila clavata; assembly: GCA_019973975.1. Taxonomy (NCBI): domain Eukaryota; kingdom Metazoa; phylum Arthropoda; class Arachnida; order Araneae; family Nephilidae; genus Trichonephila; species Trichonephila clavata. The sequence goes on from BMAO01017482.1 coordinate 2,964, forward strand.
TTTAAAAGGCGATATATCCGATTATGACTTTATGAGAAACATCAGATAAATATGGCTGGAGGAAGGTTGGCTGACTGAGATTTCTACAGAACTGGCTTGGAGACAGGCTTCTGGCTTTGCTTATGGAACTGGAGGGCAATAAAAGCTGGGAGAGGATTTTATTTCCGGGGACTTCGATGGCTGCTTTCACTGGGATTTTCAAACTTGCGCTTCATTAGTCTTAAAGTAATATCAAGAATATAGAAACTTGTAATAGCTCAATTTTTCACAATAGCCTTAACAATTCCTTTTACACAAAATAAAATTTTGGCTTTCACTATTTGCATTCGTCTCTTTATTTCATAGCTTTTATTTTGTCTTGAACATTATATGTGCTTCTTTTTAATTTCTTTAATGAGTATATGAATAAGATAATAGGCTTAACGGCATTTACATATATTTTTCAAGGAACTAAAATTATTTTTTTGATATTTGTAGAATAATGTTACACAGGAATTACTTTTTACTCAATGAAATATGTTTTTAACTGGTAATTAAACGTTGCTCTTATAGATAGCTCATATAGGTTCTCAGAAGAAAAATTAAAGTTATAGCGTGTTACTTTAACTAAATAATATAAAAATAAAAGTTATGATTTCTCTGATTTTTTAAAAATTTTCACGAAGATATAATATTATGATTAAATAAATTTAGAATATCTCCTACATTTTAAAATTTCTGTTAATTAGTGTTGTAAAACTAATTTTCCTGTATCTATTTTGAATTTTATTCACCGAAATATTTTTGTCCTTTTTTCTCTCTCTCTCTCTCATTACGCTAAGTATATTCTCTCAAAGGCAACAAAGTTGGTTGAACGATTTAAAGTTATTTAATGGAAAAAAAAGTTCCAACCGCAATAAAATAAAAAAGCAACAAAAGTTTTTTTTTTCAAAGTGTGTTTTGGACGGATTTTTGTCATCGATATCAACGAACGAGTTGTGTAATGGTTCATCAAAACAAAATTCTTTATTTTATTATTTATTTATTTTTCCCTAACAGGCCTTGGTATACGATTCGGTTACTACTTTCTAAGACAGTGTTTTCTTAATAGACGATAAATTGTATCTCCCTGACAAAATGGAACTATTATTTTATTTGAGAATTTGCTGATTGAAGTATAAGAGCAATAATTATATTTTTGAAAATGAAACATTATGCCAAATATATATATATATATATATATACGATAAAAATGAGTACGATAATGAGACGATATATGAGTGCCAAGATTGCTTGGGAACTTAACTCTGGGGGTTTCACGTCACGTGTACTGAGTCTGGCACAGTAGGCCTTGGGCCTCATGGGCTGTTGCGCCACTGAGTTAAGTACACTGCCGGCCACCGTAAATGTAACACCAAGAAAGACAAGAGATAGCACAACAAAATTTATTTTGTAGATAACATGTTGAGCAAGTATCAAATGATTAAATTTATAGACTTCTGTGAAGTGTAGTTCCTGCCAGAATCAGTAGCCAGAGTAGCCGCCATTGTTGGAGATCACCGCTGCCACACGCCTCGGCATTGATTCAAAGAGACTTTGGATGTGTTCTTGGGGTACAGCCGACCAAGCAGCTTCCACGCGTTGCCAAAGTTGATCTGGTGTGGCAGCTGGGGGTGTAATCTGGGTCAATCGTTGAGCAACCACGGACCACATGTTTTCTATCGGCGAAAGGTCCGGAGAGCCAGCCGGCTAGAGAAGCAATTCAATCTGGTGATTGACGAAGAACCCTTGGACAATGCGTGCCACGAGTGGTCACGCATTATCCTGTTGAAATAGGGCTGTGGCCAAGCCCTGAAGTAAGGAAGGACAACTGGCTCCAACACCTCGGAGATGTAGCGCTGGCTGTTTAAAGTACCGGCAATGCGTACTAGAGGAGTGCGAGAGTGATATCCAATACCGCCCCATACCATAATACCTGGTGCAGGACCAGTGTGGCGGTGCATAACGCAGCTGTTCAGCATCCTCTCTCCACGGTGTCTCCAGACTCGAATCCAACCATCGTGGTGTTGCAGACAGATGCGTGACTCGTCAGTAAAGACAACTTTATTCCATTCTGCCACCCACATCCTTCTTTCATTGCACCATTGGCGGCGGAGACATCTGTGGTTCTGCGTCAAGGTAGACTCAGCAATGGACGTCTTGCGGACAGACCACTCTGCTGTAAACGCGTCGAATGGTACGCGCAGACACTGAATGATGTGTTACAGACTCAATGTGCTGTGCTATGGTTCGTGATGTGACTGAGCGATCCGTCACTGCCATGCGCACAATTTGCCTGTCTTCACGTGAAGTGGTGCATTGAGGTGGATGCGATCGACCACGTTGGTCCGTCGTACCCTCCTGCATCCAACGGTCACATATCCGCTTTGCAGTTGTTTGGTTTCGTCCAACACGACTACCAATTTCCCTGAAAGATAATCCACAATCTCGGTAGGCCCCTATCATTCCTCTGTCGAACTAGGATACTTGATCAAAAGCTGATCGCTGTTTTCTACGGGACATAACTGGTCGTTTTTTGAAAAAACCACAAGAAAAACACAGTTGCCGATCTTGAAATCGTCGAAATCTCCAAGCCTTAAATAGCGCTTTGAGGTGGCACCACAGGCATGCATGATGTGTGTCTGCGCAGAAATTCTAATCATTTGCATATCTCACCTCCTCTAATGCATGTTGTAAATTTCATGTTATTTGCGTGCTTCCTTCAGGGTGTGGCATTTACGGTGGCCAGCAGTGTATACATGTAACGATAGTCGGAGGTGGTTACTTGGATTGTTGATGTATTTTTCAAAGAAGCATCTTCTGAATTAATGTTCATTTTCTATTCACGGATTTCACACTTAGCAGGTAAGAGCACGCAAGCAGATACAAGCTACTTGATAAAAGCAAGAAGTTATACATGTTGAAGACATGAGGAAAAAAGAACTCTCACTTTTTAAGGTGGTGAAGGTCGCGTGACTTTCTAACAGATGCTATGATTGGTCAGAAACTACAACCCAATAGTTTCTGATGCAATCTTACTATTCGATTACAATTAAAACCCTTTTTTGCTGGTAGGCCATTTAAAATAATTAAACACGGATTTTGAAGGAATGCACCAAGCAATTAAAAAACTACTAAAATGTTATTAGAAGGAATTATTACACACACATACATATACCGTAAAATCAGGCATTTTCACTAAAAAAATAAGATCAAAATTTAAGGTTGCGCGTTATACTCCGGGTATAAAAACGATAGTTTTAAAAATAAATAATTTAAAAAATTTTTACATTTATGCATAAATCTAAATACTGCTTGATTAAAAAAGGTATGCCATACCTAAAAAACTTCTTAAATTTTATTTCCCCTCCACACACTTATCTTATGCTTTAGGGCTGCAGTTTTAGAAGTATACCTTTGTTCAAAAGGTATACTTCTTCTGTGATAACACTTCAAATAAATAATTTACAAGGGTAAGAGCATTGTACATGTATATTTCAGGTTTCTTTGCAAAAAATGGTGCGCGTTATACGGCAAATACAACCTCTGACAATAAAGTTCGGTGAATAATCCCGTAACATTAACGTAGAGGAAATATCAACGAAAGTTGCCTTACTGTCCTTCAAATTAGTCACCTCCTATAACCATGCAACGCTGAGATTTTCTATACATGTCCTGGAAACTTTGCAAGAAGACTTTTTTTTAGATGGAGTTCAAAAGCCTCGTCACGTCTCGTTGGATCTCAGAAATATCGTCAAATCTCTTTCCTTTCAAAGCGAGTTTGAGTTGCGGGAATAGGAGGAAGTCTGTAGGATTGAGATCTGGTGAGAATGTGGGGTGTTCAATTTGTACCACCCCCTCTTTTTTTTGCCACGAACTGTTTGACGATATTGGCTGTGTGAGGGTAAGCATTGTCGTGAACAAAAAACCATGAACCTTGTTGTGCGTACTGGGGTCGTTCCCTGGGTAGAAGTTTCATGAAACGGGTCAAAATTTCAATGTATCTTGCAGCATTCATCGTTCATCTATCATGCGCACAGTTAATCGATGGTCTTTCATGATTAATTATTCATTTCTTCAATCTTTTCGTCATTGACGTAGGTCTCCGGTCTTTCGTTACGGAGGTTGTCAGAAACACTTTCCCGGTTTTCTCGAAACCACTCTCACAAACACTTTATGGACAGTGATTAATCTTCATAAACACGTGCAAGCATCGAAAAAGTTTCTGTTGGTGACTTGCCAAGCTTAAAACAAAACTTTAAATTGATCTTTTGTTCGTTCATCTTCCTGCGCTCAGTTAAGAACCAACGCACTAAACAAGCACCTTGTAAAACAAGTCTCACATGGAACACTAACGACGCTCATCTGAACAACGGTGGAAACAGATGGTCAACACCTGCCGCAACACATGTGCAGCGTTTTGTTTCGTCAGTGTTGCCAGATCGGCCGTTCTGACTTCATTCACCGAACTTTATTGTCAGAGGTTGTAGATACTTTTATTTTATATTGAACGCTATATGAGTGATTTAAACTTTATTGCTGAACCCTGGAGCAATCTTAAATTTTAATATTTAATCTAACTTATAAGATTATTCAAAATGACTCAATTTAATTCGGAGCTCCTTATAACAGTCTTTCTAGAACTACGATAGCTCGGTACATCTCCAATGCTATTTTCTTCCACAACTCCCGGTGGACTCTAAGATGAATATTAATTTCAAGTCACGCGACTTCCCAGTCGCAATTCACTTTCTATTATTCCTAGATTTCACGATTAACCACGCAAATCTCAACATCAGGGTTTGAATAGTATTAACATTTGCATAAAACCAAGTCATCTTACGGAAAGCGATTTTTAAACTGAAATCACATTTGAAGAATGGCTTCCCCAAGAGGTTGAAGAACCGAATAAAACCCGTTACAATCCCTCCTGCCCCCGAAGAGAAGAGTACCCAAATTTCTGAAAAGTCACGAACTCGCAAAACCGATCAAAAAATCAAATTAACTATTTTCCTATCATAAATTTAATTAATCACGCTTAGCCTAGAAACAAATTGCATGCTCCCAGAGTTATTTATTACATCACAAAACACATAAGTAATCCCATTCGGAATAGAACTGGGGGGAAACCCCTCATCTCGGGTACTAAAAATCACAGTTAAAGAACAGTTTCCCCAAGAGGATTAGTTAAAGAACTATGAACAGGATCCGTTACTAAGTACGTTTCATATTGATGGATTTTTGCTTACACTACATTTTTTGTTGCAAACTTTTTCCCATGTGCCCGCTAAAAAAATATAAAAATCGGGATATGAGAACAATATCCTTTTTCAAAATAACTTGTATCTAAAATTAAGTAAAAATACGTATCCTGTATAAAAATAAAGAGATTTCGCCTTAAAAAACTCTTACAGCTTTGTATTCCTTATGATTCAATTCAAAATATTGCATCTTTCGTTTGGAATTTTTCGATGACTCATTCCAACAGAATGTGTCTATAATCTGATTGTATTTTCCCACTTCTCAATCGCTCTCAATGTCTTTCTGAAACCTCACTTCCCCATCTTTTTGATTAACGGAAATGGAAGTGGGAAATGGCACAAAATTTAATGGAACTTCCTTCTTGGTAATTCAAAACTGTCGTCAGAGAAAAGCAGTGAAAAAACCCTTCCAACGTCCATTTAACAATAAGATTTACCGGTGATGGAATTATTTTTGTATTAGCAAGTCTTGAAGAAGCATTATGCTTTAATATTTTCTTATTATTGTGTTTAAATGTAGTTTTGACGATTTTTTTGTGAAATAATTGTAGAATAATTTTGCAGTGGGACTCAAATTCATCAAGTAAAAATCAGTAAGTATTCACACAAAAAATTTTACCTTTTTTCTTTCTTATTTTTTTAATTAAATGTAAGTATAACTAAATAGTACTGAGTGTAATATTTTTCGAAAAGCTTTGACTTATGAAGTCATTTAAAAACTAAGTAAAAAATTATAATTTTCTTAGCTATACTGCTGGTTTTACTTGACAGTATTCTTATATCAAAAGTTTTTATAACTCTTATAAAAGATATGTATAGTTTTTATAACATTGTGAAAAGGTAGAGATTTTAGATTATATTCTTAGAGTAGTTTTAACCTCCGCCAGTAATAATTAAACTTTGTAATCTAATCAAATTGATATTCAAATTCTTTTGAATCGTTGTTATTTATTATAAGAAAAAATATATTTTTTACATCTGGTTATATATGTAATATAAATGTTATGTATATAAATTGCGTAAAGCAAGGATTAAAAAATTTCCTATTTCGCTCTATTTAAAGATTAAATAAGGGAAGAGAGAAGGGACGAGATAGATGTATCAAAATGCTTTAAACCCGGGGTAAGCATTACGTCGATCGCGATTGACCTGTGGACTGCTAAGACATTTTAGGGTGACCGCCTGAAGATTTTAGCATTTAGTAATTATATACGGAAAATTTAAAATTGGCTGACAGTACGCAGACTAGTCTTCTACTGACTATAACAATACAAACTAACTTTAGATGAAAAGGTTTATTTTTGAATGTATTTTGAATTGTTTTATAATAAATGCATCATTTGATATAATTATATTTGTAGCTATTATTATTAAGTTTGTATCTTACGTTTTGCTTTAAACGTGGTTTTAAAAGTGTTTTTTTTTATTTTTGCTCTGTAGGTATAAGTACATATTCCGTATTTATTATTAAGTTATAATAATAATTTTTTCCTTACCTTACCACACTTACGACATTGGGCAGTGGCGCACACAAGAATTTTTCAAGGGGGGATGGGGTCGAAAGTCTACTATTCTCGTATCATACCCCAATACGCAGCCAAACAATTATTATTATTATTTTATTTTGTTGATTGTTGGGAACAAAAAACAGCAAGCAGTAAGTTACTGAGTAAATAATTAACACTAATTAATGAAAAAATTACTAATAACAAATACTTAATTACCCGCAAACCCTTTCCCCTCCCTTATGTGCGCCACTAACACTGGGTGGACCGCAACACCTCGAAAAAATTAGAAGTAACCCGTATCCTGGAAAAGTCTGCCCACCCATGCTTTAAACTTTCGGTAGATGTTTACTTATTGTAATTAGCTACAAGATCACTTATAAATCGAATAATCAAATTTTGTAGTATGTTATTTTCATTAAATGATAACAAAAAGCTTTTATTTTCTAGGAGACATTATTCAAATATGGAATTCGTAGCTTCAGTAAACAGTACAGACGTTATACCTCTAAATAGTACAGTTTTTCCATTAGACGCATGGAACGGAAATGATTCCTCATATGCAGATGAATATACCACATATATCTATGAACTATATAACGTAACTAATTCAACCGACCCAACTCGCAAAAGAAGAAGAAACGTTTCGAAGTATTATCCAATCATAGTGGCCGAAATGATAGCGTCTTGCTTGTGTTTGATGTTCTCCATCGCAGTTTATGCCCTCCTACCTGAATTCCGTAATGTAAATGGCAAGAACTTGATCACTCTGTCTTCTTGTCTGCTTACTACCTTTCTCATGCTCATCTTGGACCTTATCATACGCAATTATGTTCCTTTTGGAGTATGTTTTACCATCGCTATGATCATTCACGTCACATTCCTTGGTACTTTCTTCTGGACGAACGTCATGGCGTTCGATATTTGGAAGACACTCACTGAAATGAAGTCGAAGGGGGAGGTCAAGAAGCATTCCAAGAAGTACCTAAAGTATTCCATTTATGCTTGGACAGCGACGACGCTGACAGCACTACCAGCAGCTCTTTTTGAAGCGACTGATTGGGTTCCTGGAGCTTACAGACCAAAGTTTGGCGTCGTTCGATGTTGGCTGAGCGACACCACAGCTTTTATTTATTATTTCAATCTGCCAGTAGGAATAATTCTGGCTTGTAATTTAGTTATGTTTATTTTGATTATCAGGAAGTTGAGAATTATTAAGAAAATGACTGCGATTCTCAATGTGAAGCAGCAACAAGAAAGGTAAGTCTGAATGAAGTTTTCATCAGTTATTTTTGACTGACTTCGTATATGGAAAAATATATTATTAGTCTGAAACGAAAGGTTAAATATGTCTCATATTTATCCTAAGAATTTTAATTAAATCTTTAAAAAAATCAATATTTTACTAAATATATTTTGTTCAATGTGTACATAATATTCAACAAAATAGTTTTTTTTAAGCTCAAGTAATGTACTAATCAATTCAGGGAAAGCTAAATGATCTATTTTTACATACACATGATGAGAAATTGAAATGGATGTAAAAATAAAACTTGCTTCAATAATGGATCATTTTTTCAATACATTTTTGCATTAACTTTAGTTATCTTAAGTCATTCATTTTCATTTTGTGGGGAATTCTTTTCTCATTTTAGAACGGAAACATTTTACACTCCTCGCTATGCTTCAAATTTTTCGATCCTCCTAATCACTTAGAGAAATTTGTTGTCAGTTAAGAATTAAATATAATTTTTTACTTCAGAACTTACTCTATGTAGATAATATGTGTGATATAACCCAAAGTGATACTAAACAATTAGTTCAGTAAGAAAATATCCATCCAGTTTAATTATTTACCAGAACAAGAAATCTTTAAAAGCTAAAACTTGAGAAAAATAATTAAAGCTGTCTTGAGGTACATGAGTTCTATTTTTAAATTCATTATTTTGGATATATTTTTCCTCTGTCAATATATGTCTTAAATTGGAGCTGTTCAAAATAAAATTTAAAAGAAAACATACATCACTTTTTTTTACATCTTTCACTTTTTCCGTAATGATTCCTTCCTGATTTTGTTTTCAAGAAATGCTTATTATTGAATTTTGCCTATGTTGCTGGTCATGAAATACCCTACAATGATTATACATTAGATGAAAACATTTGGTGCATTAACATAGAACGGCAACATTTTCACTTTAAGAATAAATATGCTAGAATTTTAATTTTAAATTGTAAAAAAAAATATATAATCATAATAATAAGGAATAGGGACTAAACATTTACTCCCAAAAGCCATTAAAAAACATCTTTTCATTAACATTGCTGCTATTGTTTGTTTTATTTCGTTGCTATTGAAATATTTTTTATTCACATTTTTTCGTTTTAAGGAATAGAAGAATTCTTTTTTCTTTTCTATATATTATCTCAAACTTGGAAACATGAAATGAATAAAAGCTCTGCATGCAGCTTAATAAAATAGTTTGCATACACTGAACGTACACCACGTATAAAACGAGAATTTCCAAAGCATTTTTAGAATACAAGTAAGGGGGTCGGCTTATATATGAATCCACTTATCTCGGAAAAAACGTAGCTAAAGGAAAACGGTTTGTGTAAAATTTTCTGTTAGCCATGCGAAATGTTTTTCCATCTGATAAATGGAACTTTCATTCTAAAAAAAATCTCATAAATCCTTCAAATTCGGTGTCAGAATCCGAGTTTCCGAATAATTCATAAAATTTGCATGCATTCATTGCGACGTCTGAATGCATATGATCATCACGCAAAAAATGTTTGTCTTCATTTTATGAAACATAGCTCGACTATCACGTCTAGTATACATATTTCTCTTTCCACTAATTTTCAAAAAAAAATAATAATAATAATAATAATAAATTCATAAATGGCGCAGAAACTATTATTAGCACAAACATTGCACAATGTAACAAATGAATGGGGAAAAAAGGCTTTAGCTGCAAATAAGGTTATTAGAAATAAAGTTATCGTTGTTGGTGTTTTACTTTATAGTAATTTGATTGGAAAATATTCCACCCATTTTACCCACTTGGCAACATATTTGAAAATTAAAGGAACTTTTTTTCAATTCAGCTTATATACGGGTTTCGAATTTTGGGTAAATTTTTGAAGGAAAAACGCACTCTGCTTATTACATGGACCGGTTTATTTTCATAAATATACAATATTTCGGATTTCTTATCAAGAAGTAAAAGACTTATCCCAGTTTTTATCCGAATATTTTAAAGTTTTGTATGAATTTATGAAAAAATAGGGGTTGTTATTGCCCAAATGAGAGGATGGAGAGGACGTTACAAAAAAGCTGCATTTGAGAAATGCAAAAACGATCTTGCAGAGACCCACTCGACGCAGCAAGGAAAAGTCGTCAGAGACCTACTCGACGCAGCAAGCAAAAAATCGTCAGACTCACTTGACGCAGCTAAGTCGTCAGACTCACTTGATGCAATAGTAACAACTCCCACCCTCGCCCTAACAACAAATATCTCGTTCGTTCGCCTATCCACCGACTGACTGGTGGGGGAGTACTGTGACGGTATCTAAGTAAGCCAGTAACACAGCCTCCGGACAGGGGTGATCTCTTCTGTCTGGTGGTCATGTTACTGGGCTTCGGATCCGAGAGTCGCGGGTTCTAATCCACCACAGTAACCAAAAGTTACAAAAAATTAGAGTTATATCTCAAACTAGAAATGCGATTGTTTAAGATGTATTTTCGCATTTGAGTCTACTTTTAGATGCTTTATGTATATATTTATTATTTAGATTCAGATGATAAATATATTATTTAAATGTGCTTTGTTTTTTCCCTCAGGACTAATTTGTACTTCAAACTTTTCCTTGTGATGGGTATCACATGGTCCACGGAATTTCTCCCTTGGGTGACCGGCATCTATGGCCTGTATGCCTTGGCTGGCATGTTGACAGCCCTCCATGGTTGCTTTCTGTTCTTCATCTTCGTGTGCAAGAAACGCATCCTTACCACATTCTTTCATAGAATTCGACACGGGGAAAAATTGTCCACCTCGACTCCAAACACAAGCAGTACACAACCTACTTTGTCGTCCAACAGCAACCAAAAACAATCCATCGAGCATCTGGCTGATTCTAAATGTTAGCCATTCCTTTCTTCATCTACAGTTATGAAATGTAATTGGTGTAATATTGTGATGGGAAATGACTTTCTGATATATTGGAATATACCTATTTCGTTGCAAAGTACCATAATGATACTTTTTTAATTAATTTATTCGGTTTCCCAAATCATTGAGCATTACTGAAATTTTATCTATACTCATTATCGCACATTAATCTTCACGAAGATATAAAAATCAATTAATGAGTTATGATGGAAAAGCATATATATTCACCATAATCCATTACATTCCATGTAATGATAAACTTTTATATCATATGATAATGATGTGTTACAACAATTAATGAGTAATGAAGTGTAAAGTATTACTATGGACTAATTATGGAACTATGGACGAAACTAAATATTGACTCATCACTCATAATCGAAACTTCAGAAATCATTGTGGTTCGATCAGATAGATTTAAACTAAATGTTATAAGAACGCTATTGGCGACGGATCTTATATTTTTGAACCATGGTGAAATAACATGATCACTGAACCTTGGGGTATTTTTACTAATAACCATGCCATCTGCGAGAGAACTTTGAGTCTCAGTTCCATCAATTCACATTATTTCATAATACTGGTCATTACTTGGAATCAAAAATCAATCTCTCAGCTTAAGTTGAACACCGGCTGTCAAATAACTTGAGAAAATGACAGCTTAGTTCTCGCACATGTGTATTATGATTTGGAAGTGAAGTGATTAATGATTATTTGATTTGAATGAAACTAGTCCAGACTCTAATGGAGTTTCTCTTATTTATTTTGAGGATGATCAAATGTTGAAGATCATACTTGAACTAATACATCATACATGAAGATTTTAAAAAGCTAAGGTAAATTTTATATGAAGCTTAGGTAAAGTTAATTCATTAATCTTCATAAAGACTTGAAAGGAATCAGGGCTCAAACCTTAGACTCCGATTGAGAATCGATGGCAATGAGTGAGCTTGGTTATCGCTCTTACTCGTGATGAATAATATAAATGATTATGTTGAATAATTATTGTATTATTTAAAATAAAGAAATATTTTCTATACCTAAAACACTATTGGATACATATAAAAGGATAAAAAGAATATACAAAACATTTCTGTATCTCTACTGCTGTATAAATTGTTTAAAATATGAATAGACATGCCTAGAAGTAACATTTAATGTTATTAGCTTTAAATCCCAACAATATGCTCCTTCACTCCGAAAATTTCTTTAAACACAATTTGAATTTTTGGTTATTCTTGAAAATGTTTATCTCTACCGTATCTATTGTGAATTATTCTTAAATTCTTATCGCATACATTTTCGTTTAAAATGTGTTTCGATTTTTTTTAAAGTTTATCTTCTTACTTCTCTTCTGATTTAACAGAATTAAGTTTTCAATTATAAATTTGTCAAAGAGTTGTTAATTTCAGCGTTTTTCTTAGTTAAACAATTAAAAAGCATATTTTATGATTAAGATTTTTCAAAAAAATATATATATATTTTGCGTTAGTTCCTATTGTACCATATACAAAATGAAAGAATTTTTTTTATTTATATAAAGACAGAAAGCGTATTTTCGGTATTTTATAGGCATGTTGAAATTAAATCATTGTTAATGAGATATTCTGAGTCAAAATTAAATGAATTATCATTGATAACATTTTATATATCTTGCCTTTTCTTATTTTCTTATTTGAACTTATTTCATTGGATTGAAGTTCCACGACGAAAGTAAGATACAGGTACTATCAATAAGGTCAAATGTTTCAACTTTTGTGTAGAAAAAATTTCACAAAAAAATGTTGAATATTCAACACTTGTTAATACTGTGTTATTCTGAAAAATGGGGAAACGGAGAAATACACATACACAATGGCGTAACGGGACCTCTGCGAAGTCAGGTTTTAGGCCCCAAGCCGCATTGGGAGTCAATCAGGCTTTGGGTCCCTTAAAATACTGCACCCCCGTTGCGGGGGTGTACGTTACACTACTGAATGGATATCTCAATGAAATACATTTGTGTAAAAAAGAAGGAAATTCAAGAGAAAATGATGCTATTGATTATTCATAGAATAAATAAAATTGAAGCCTTATGATACATAAGTTTCCATTTAATTAAAATTTTTATTGATTCCGTTCTGTATCTAGTCACACTTAAAAAATGTACTCTCGTAAAATTGAATATTTCTTAAGTCTTACAGTGAGATTAAGCCATTGTTAAAAAGTTAGCCGAAAGATATTCAAATAAATATGTGAGGAGAATTTCATATTTCCGTATTTATTCGAATCTAAGCCGCACTTTTTTTCCAATGACTTTACTAAAAATTAGGTGCGGCTTAGAAACGAAAGGGAAAAAAAATTGGATGAGACATTTAGAGCAATTACAGGTTCATGTACATAGTTAAAATATTTTAATATTCATAAAATAAATTAATTGTTCACTTCTTATGAGTTATTTTAATTATTTCTAATTTCTTAAATAATGGATTTCAAAAGAACATTTGACGGTATTTTTCATTTTTCACAAAATTTTGTTGAGAATTTGAAGTACGGCTTAAAATTGATGACGCCTTATATATATTCGAATAAATACAGTAATATATATCCTTTATAACATTTATCATTAGTTAAGCCACCAGAAGAGAAATAATGAGAAATACAGTAATATCCCCCCTCCCCGTATTTTTTTTCCAAGGTCGACCTTTTTGAGAAATTGGCAGATTGAAATAAAAGAAAAAATAGACGGTAAAAATAAAATTTCTAATAACAAATAAGAAGGAAATCTGAGAAATGGTGTCATAAAAAATACCAATTTCTATTGCATTCATACACTTTTTTGTTTTTTCATAAAAGAATTTTTAGCCATCTATGAAAAACTTAAACAAAGCTGAACTAGATTTCATAGTCTCAAATAAATCGTAATAACCTTCTATTACTGATGCGACAGTTGTGCACAGATTTATAAAAAATATTGTAACAGAAGAAAAAGAGCCATATAGATCCATTACTTCGTTTATATGAAATGCTAAAAAAATAAAATCCCTAAAATCCAACAATAACCATAAGAGAACATATTCAGATTTAAAAAATGTACCTTTCAGGTAAAAATCAAAACATTAAATTATTCACGAATATTTAAAAAAATTTGAAAAATTTAATTTTTGCTTATGATTATTTATAAAAATATATAACTGCTAAAAAATTATTCAGAAATATCAACAGCGATTATTTTTTTATAAGTGCAATAAAAATTTTATTTACTGTTTTTTTATTTTAAAGTTTGCTCAGAAAGAAAATTCCGTTAATTAAAAAATACCGCAGGGGAAAAAAATTACAACTTTTTGGAAAAATTATTATTCTGAGAACTGGTGCAAAAATTATATTGTTGATTATTTGGGGAACATTATTTTCTGATAATAAAATTTTCTGATTATTTATGTAACTGAAAATGCTCAGCAAAATGATGATTTTCTTACAACTGGTCTCTTTTATACTCTTTCAAAAATGATCTTGCAAGTGGCTCAATTTAGTGATTATTTAACTTTCACAATACTCTGCTGCCATCTAGTGTCATTTTACGACATTAAGAATAGCAATTCAAAACCTTAGAACATTTAGGAGAGGGGATAATAATAAAAAGTTTAACAACATTTTCAGCTTTGTCTTTCAAATATTCATCATAAAGATCACACTTCAGTACAATATATAATTATGATCCGGTAATAAGATAGATAGTTTATTTTCTAAAAGAAGCTTGAACTGTGGAAAAATTAAAGTATTGCACATAGCTACTTTTCTTACAAAGCATAATAATATAATTTTTGTCTCATTTTTTTGCCTTAAATAAAATTCAAAATATAATAATTCTAAAGATAAAAAGAAAAGGCACAATTCATCTCTGTTCCTCATACCAAACCAAACACTTACCAGGCCTAACTAATATTATGGTAAGAAAAAGGATTTTAAATATAGAAAATAGAAGGTGAAAGCGCAAACATGATTTCATTTAAAATCAAACTTAATTTTTTTAAAAAAATTAAATATATTTAAATTAAAATAAATTAATTCTTACTTTTAATTAAGACATTATTAATATTTATGTGATTTTATTAAAAAAATTATAGCGACAGATTCTAGAACAATCATTCATTTATTTTCCTTCGATATACTACAGCTTAAAATATCGAACAAAAAATAGAAGCATTTTATTTTTTATTTTACTGATATGGCAATAAAAACAAATAAGTTGTTAAAATTGTAATGAAAAAGCCTAAATATATACTGCTAATAATTTGAAAATTTAATAAAAAAGATTATCTTATAGCAAAATGAACAAATAAATTTCATTTAAGATTCTGCAATTTTTCTTGTTCTAAAAATAATTACATGTTCACCAATATTGATGTATTGCACATACCTGTTTAGTTTTATTTGTGGCAAAATGAGCCAAATAGTACATTTTAAAATTCCTTCCAAACCCATATTTAATTTACTACCCACAAACTATTTACATTTCTATATTTCTGTTGCCCAAAATATTTCACATTAGCAAAGAAATTAATTTATTAATTTCAAATCAAATCGTCTGCTTAAAATTAATATTTGCAAAATAAGAATTACATTATTTTTCATTATTAATAAGCACAAATAATTAAAATAAATTAATGATAATAGCTAATTGTTACGTTTAATTTAATTATATTGAATATGAACTAATGTTTTTCATTTTAAATAAAATCAGCTGTCAAAAAAAGTAAAGTTAAATTTCCTCTGCACCTAGAATTCTGATGCAACGCTTCGAAGCCTGAAAGAATTAAACTGACCAGATCGTATGCATAAAAAATAATATATACACGAATAGATATTTCTACAATATTTTATATTGGATTATTCATGCAAACTAAAATATTAAAATGGACACAAAATAGTACTTTTTTTCATATCTGTTATAAATATGTTTAAAATTAAGACTTTAATTTTTTTTTCATTCTAATCGCTATTTTTTCTTTTCTTTCGGGCAGTGTTTTGAGTAAAACTTAGGATAATTTGCAAAGTATTCTTATTAAATGTATCTGGGAACAAGATATATTATTGTAAAGTAGCATTAAATGTTTAGTCACTGAATATTACAATTATATTATTTTTAATTCGACCTTTTGTAAGTGCATTATTCCTTTTCCAAAAAGCAAATTTAAAAACTAGCATTTTCCAATATTATTTTGTTTCACTATAATTTTTATGCATTCCCTTTATACTTTGTGTTCTAACGAAAATATTTTTTCGTCCCTTTGTCTCACTTACACAACTCTTTATTTCCCATATTAATTACTGTGAGTGTATAGAAAAAGTATCATTGGTAACTAATTATAAATTAAGGTTAAAGCAGCACACAATACAGCAGCTGCAAAGTACTGGGCGAGTACAAATTATGGATCCGTTTTTAAAAAATCATATTATGAAGCTACTGCACATTTTACAATAAGTGATACATGAATGTAAAGAGAAATATACCGAGTTCTTTTTCCTGTTATTTATGTTCAAAGTGTGACCTTCTTGTTACACGACATACTTCCAATATGTAATCCAGTTCGTTCCATACATTTTGTAAATCACTATCAAAGGTTCGTAATGCAGCACAAATGCTTACGCGTGTCGTCCTCTGCTATTTGTAGTGTCAGTTGCCAATGATACGGCTTGAAATTTAATTTTTTTACCTAAAACTTTCCATGCTGTTTTCTGGTGTATTTCAAGTTCACTAGCGACAGCTCTCGTAGACTTCCAAGGACCTCTTCCTCACCTTCTCCACTACTTCCGAGAAGTTTGGACAACAGCTACTTTTCTTTTACGTAAGTAACCTGTTCACTTTAAATTGATGATACCATCGCAGAATGCTTTTGTGTGTGCTTCATTTCCGTAGCGATTTCTAAACGCACGTTGCATTGAAATAACTGAAAAAGCCCGAATACACTCTAACACTACAACTACCATAAGTTGTCAAATGACCGATTATGAACTTTTGTATAAACAATGCGCATAAAATCTTATCGTTTTTGCACATTTCACTTCATGACTTTTTCTATTAATTATATACAATATATATCCTATTATTTTTTTTATTTAAATTTTGTTTTTTATATTAGTTTTCTTGTCGTATGCCGTTACTACTACATCCAGCCATTTGACCGGGAGAACAATCTATTGCTTTATAAGGTTATCGGATCGGAAATTATGATGTACACCATAGGTTCCCAACCTTTTTTGAACTGGCGCCCCCTTTTCTAATAAATATTTCGATATCGCCCCCTTTTCTAGTGAATATTTCGACACCACCCCCTCCCATTCTAGCGAAATAAGATTATACATAATACATGTATAATCTATAACAAGAGTTAAGTTTTAAAAAATATCCTATTACTAAAAGAAAACTTTTTTTAATTTCTTCTGTCAGTTTATAAATCGAGTATTATTGCAAATAATTTAAAGGTATATTATATATTAGTCATAAGGTGTATTGTTGGATAAACGCAGAATCCCATTTAGAGTGAATAAAAGGTTTTTAGATTACTGTTATAAGACAGGAGTGCTTACATGATACGAAGTCAAAAAAAAACTATTGCTTTCAAAATAAATATAAATTGACAGTTTCAGCCTTTATAGAATCACGTTAATTCCTGGTTAATTTTTTTTTATGTTTCTTGGATAGTATACGTAATGAAATGCAGTGGACGAAATATGTTTCCTACAGCTCACAGACAAAGACAACACGTGCACTACAGAAATTAAAATGCACTAAATCATTAAATTTAATGTACGTCTTAATGTAATGTAATCTCTTTCCATCCTTTCATCTCTTTCATGTAATGTTTTTCATCCACTTCCCGTACTACCGAAATATCTGAATTTTCGTACATGTGATTTGAAATGATTTAAATACATACAATCAACATAAAGTTTACTTTTGATAGTACATAATCAGCGTGTTTTTTTTTTTAGTCTTTTTTTGGTTAATCTGCCCAAGCCCCTACGTGCCATCTCAACGCCCCCCCCTGAAAGCCTCAAACACCCACGTTGAGAACCTATGATGTGCACATACGCATTCAAGTTGCTGTATTCAATTTGTTGCACATTTCTGCAAAGACTGTTGTGTAGTTAGTTCAATCAAAATAACTGTGAATAAAAAATTTCAAAAAA
>BMAO01017482.1:37107-58449 GCA_019973975.1 Trichonephila clavata
CTAACGAGTATAAAATTATCTCGTGGAACTCAAGATAATAAGCAATAGAATATTCACACTAGTAGGAAATATATGTATAAAAATAAAACGTTTTAATATTATTTTATTATCTAATGATAAAAGTTTAAAAAGTGTTAAAAAATAAAGTTTACTATATATAAACAAAATTTTCAGTTTAAATGAATAGGATGAGTTTAAGAAACTTGTAATTATATAGACTTCACATATAAATAATAATTTTGCACACATATAAGTTTCTTTTTGATTTTTTTTATTGTGACTCGTGAAACCCCAGGATTCCATGGAACACAGTTGAAGATCTCTGCTATGGAATAATAAAAATTACTGTAGGAGAATATTTCAGAACTGATATGATGCACAAGTTAAGGCAGTATTCGTCACTTGACCATGACTCAGTATTACAAAGTTCACTGTTTCGCTAGAATTAACTGAAGTGAAGCGAAGCGAATTGAATAACGAGTTTTAAAGTATATAAACAATAATTGATTTTTCGTAGATTTCAAAACATTTCCATAGAACTGATCTAATTAAAAGGTCTTTACGAGGAAAACTTTTATCGATCGCTCCAGTTGCAACATGGAGAAGTAATTCCGTATTACTGTCCGGGAATCTGTTCGAATCGTCATTGGCGAAGAATAAAAATATGTCACGTAACGGTTGGCTTAATTTAAACCAAAAATTCGTGACCTCACGAGTAGTTATAAAAAAAACTCGAATTCGCGACCGATATTTTACCAGAGAAATTTTTTTTTTTTTAAAAATATAATGAAAGAAAACAGTTTTTTAAAACTGTGTTCCACGGAACCCTGGGGCTTCATGAGGCATTCCCAAGGATTCCACAAGTCGCAACAAAAAATTGAAAAAAAATTATGAGTATGCAAAATGGTATAACTACAAATTTCTAAAGTTCACCCCAATCATTAAAACTGAAAACTTAATTTATATATAACTGTATTTTTTAACACTTTTTAAACTTTTTTTTACAGTAAAATAAATGACTTTTATAAAATATTTTTTTATGTACTACCTACCAGATTGGGAATATTATGTTGTTTACAGTTCAAGGTTTCAAGATATAAATTTATACTCGTTAGTACAATATTTTGCAGAATTAGACAGTTATCCATTGGAAAATGCACCTTTTTTCATTTGTTGAAAAAAATATCTATTATAAACAAGAAGGAACAATTTATTGACGTATCGATAGATTTAACGCTAGAATCTAAAATTAAGCAAGAACAGCTCCTATATTTTAAGCTGAAAATTAATACAGAACACACAGGATTTCTCACATAGCTATAAACATTTTAATGCAATTCAGAACAATTTATGTAAGTGAAAAATATTCCATAACGGAAGCGGCTACAAATATAAAATATAAAAACAAATTCAATGCAGAATATTAAAAACGACTGTAGATAGCTTCAATAGACCTAGATTTTGATAGCTTGTGTAAGGAAAACTACAAGCATATACCCCAGTTATTAAATATAATGCATGGGTATGGGACACTTGAGTCAGAAATTAAAACTATTATATATAATGAGTAATTTATATTAAAATTGCATTTTAAATTTTTAATAACAAACAATATTTTTAATTGTCTTTATATAAAGTATTTGAACCATGATTTGATCTTTAAATATTATTTCAAGATATATTCTTTTAAGTGTTTGTTTGGGGGGGGGAGTTCCCTGAACATACCTTGTAGTTCAAAGGGTTACCCGCGTGAGTCAAAAAGTTCGAAGACCATAGGACTTCTTAAAGTTAATCAGGGAGTGTACATACTGTATTTTCCCCTGTACAAGTCTCACCTTTAGATTACTTGACCACGGCTCAAAATAATGAGGTCCGTCGCCAGTAGCCCTCGTATTGTCTCAGAAAGCGACGTAAATTAAAAAGTAAACGAAATCTCACCTTCAGAACGACACTTGACTATGGTTCAAAATCAAGAGGTCCGTTGCCAATAGCTTTCCCTCTGCTTTAGAATACAACATTAATAAGCATTTTTTCACTTACCTTTAAGAATTGGAAGTAATGTAAATCTTATGTGAAGAGCCTATAAATTCCTGTGCACATTCCAAACATATAATATTTGAGAGACAGAGTCAAATGATAACAATATAGATTTTGTAGGTTTCTGAAAGATGAGCTCGCCATTAAAAATGTCATTTTTTTATCAATTATTTAATGTATTATTTTAAATTTCAAATATTTTCCAGAAATTTGCATTAAATTTGGTGGTACGTTCTATACAAAGGAGTGTCTAATACACCCAAAAATACGCTATATACTTATAATTATTTCACACGGGTTGTACATATGTTGACTTTAAACGGATATTTTTGGGCTCGACAGCCCATAGTGGGCCTTGACCTTCTCAAGGAGCCTTTTACATGCCAGCTTTTTTCCTGCTAGTGTTCTCCAATTTTTTTTATATCAAAATTAGGTCTTTTTCTAGGCCATCCACACAATCCTTCTTAGATTTGACCTGCCTTTTCTCCGTGTGCCAATTGGTTGGACATTATAGGCCTTTTCAGTGGTGCGGTCTTTGTCCATTCTGACAACGTAGCCTGCCTATTTAATTCGCTGTACTTTGATGAAGTTAATAATATCAGATTCTTTATATGAGTGACAGAGTTCTAAAATTGATCTTCTTCGCTACGTGCTATTTTTTGAATTCCTCTAAAAATAATTCTTAAAATATTCCTTTCGTAGATACTTATCATATCTGTTCTAGACATGGACCAAGTTTCACATGCATAAGTCAATACTGATCTTAAAAGATTTTTATATAATAGAACCTTTGTTTTTCTTTTGATTACATTCAATTTCATATATTTTCGTTTTACATTAAGACATGTATTAGCCATAATGATCCTCTTTTGGATTTCAGACGTACAATCATTCTTATTGTTAATTTCGGAACCAAAATAAGTGAAACAGCTTACAACTTTAAAATTATACACTTCAATTTTAAAATGGGAATTGTTTAAACATGATTTAGTGCACGGCATGTATTTGGTAAGGGAAATAGTATTTTATAAAATTGGGCTGAGCTTTTTGATAAGAAATAAAAATAATTCTCTTATTTATATTCTTTATATCAGATTACAGCCACTGAAATATTCGAATTTGTAAAAAAAAATTATTTGTAAAAGTTTATTGTGTTTTAAATATAAATACGAGAAGTCCAAAAATACGTAATTATTGATATTGCTCATAAATAGTTTATAAACATTTATCAATAATTATACTTAAGTTTATTACAATAAGAACATATAAATTAAGTAAGAAAAAAAATTTGCGTGAATTTGAAAATGGGATATTAAATTTAAATATTTTATAAGATTTAACATCACAAAATTAACAATAACGAATAGAATTTCACTGACTTAGTTGAAAATATTCACCATGAATTATGTTAAGTTCTTTCTAAAATTTAATCTTACGTAAAGCTTTGAATGTTATGCAAATAATATTAAAATAAATAGAAGAAAGTCATATACATATATAAAAATAACTGCGCCATAAAATTCGAAGTTATGTCAATTTACTGCAATATCCAAAACATTTTGACCCAAAATGAGTCAAAATAAAAAACAGAGTGTCTGGAGAAACCAAAATGGCACCTTTAGGTTTATCCCAGAATTTCAGAATAAAAATTTCTATTATCGGTAATTTTTCGGATTATTGATTATATAAATTAATACTATATATAGATCACTTTATTGGTAAAAAAAATTCCTAATGTTGTATGAGTATATTATTATTATTAGTGCAACAAAAACTTTTTAAAGAGAAATTGTTCATCCCTATAATGTATTTATGAAAACAAGCGAACTGTTTATGAAAGCAGGTAAAGACAAAGACTTAAACACTCTTTCTAATTTAGGTGTAAGGTAACTTGTAGAAAACTGATGAAGTTTCAATCTTCGCTATAAACTTTTTACCTCACTGTTTTAATAAAACACGCTAACACACTTAATTTCTTATGTACGTTCTGATTATGTTTTAAAAGCAATTACTTATGGATGTAAATGGTCACTTTACTGCCTTATATGTGTGTGTGTGAAGGTATTTATATTTATATGTGTGTGTGTGTATTGATATATTGGTATATATCTGTATGTTCGTGTGTATATGCATATATATATATGCGTGTGTTGTGTATATGCATATATATATGAGTGTGTATATATATATGCATATATATTAGTGTGTTTGTGTGTAGATGCATATATATGTGTGTGCTTGTGTGTAGATGCAAATGTGTGTGTTTGTGTGTAGATGCATATGTGTGTGTTTGTGTGTATATGCATATGTGCGTTTGTGTGTATATGCATATACGTGTGTGTGTTTGTGTGTATATTTCCATATAAGTATGTGTTTGTGTATATATGCATATACATGTGTGTTTGTGTATATATATGCATGTGTGTGTTTGTGTATATATATGCATATACGTGTGTGTTTGTGTATATATATGCATGTGTGTGTTTGTGTATATATATGCATATACGTGTGTGTTTGTGTATATATATGCATATACGTGTGTGTTTGTGTATATATATGCATATACGTGTGTGTTTGTGTGTATATATGCATATACATGTGTGTGTTTGTGTGTGTATGCATATATATGTGTGTGTTTGTGTGTATGTGCATATATGTGTTTTTGTGTATGTGCATATATGTGTGTGTATGTGCATATGTGCATATATGTGTGTGCGTTTGTGTGTATGTGCGTTTGTGTGTATATGTATATATGTGTTTGTGTGTATGTGCATATATGAGTTTGTGTGTATGTGCATATATGAGTTTGTGTGTATATGCATATATATGTGTGTGTTTGTGTGTATTTCTCTCTATATTTTTATATGTGTGTGTTTATATGTGAATGTATATATATGTGTGTATATGTATCTCTCTCTTTATATATTAGTATATATTTATGCATGGTTAGTTATCCATAAATTATCTACGCTTGTTATTGTATCAATATTTTTGCGTTGTTCTAAAACATCAGTTTTAATACTAATTATTTTTAAAATGTTCTCTCTACGATGGGTGCTTTCTCTTTTTGTGTTAAAGAAAATGTATGAGTTCTGAATACGAATGTGTGTGTGTGGGAAAGTTATCAAAATTATAATTTTAATAAGGAGTATAAAAAACTTGGAATAATTCAGATAAATCAAGATATTAATAGTTGTGAAAGTTTCTCTTTATGCAGACATTTTAAAATGAATTTTTTCGACTATTATCCTATATTTATTTTTACATTGTCTTAATTTATATCTAAATATTACATTGTTTTCGAAATGTTACTTTCTACCAGTATTAAATGTTTTAAATATGCATATGAATGTAGGTAACTATAAATAGCATAATTAAAGGTTTCATATATGCGATATCTAGTTATTTAAGTTTTTAGAATAATATATTTTTTCTGGTTAAATTATCTTAGTTCAATTTTTCTCGTTAATTTTCTCTCTTGGAAATCGTTTATCTTTTCATAAGCTTTCAAACTTATAAAAAAAATTAATGTATTACATATAATAATTAGAAATCATTATTAAATTATTAAAAAATTCTTCTTCAAATTCTCTGGTGCAAAAAAAAATCAATTTCAAAAGGCTTATAACTAATAAAATAGAAAAAGTTTATGAAAGAAGTGTGTATGAGAGCGCAAGTTATATTATTTACATATCACGATATTCTTGAACTTAATGCTTTTATTTTTAGATTGAGTAGAATTTTTAGCTTAAAATTTAGAATGAATTATAATATGCACTTGTACGCTTATTTACTTTTTACTAATTATTAAACACAAACTACAAGAACAATAGAAACTCTTCATTATTTAATAACTAAATAACATACTAAACAAATGTGACTAAAAATAAAATATGTCGTAGTCATAAGGTTTATGCCTATTGCTCTATTCGTCTATTTTCTTTATTTACTTACAGTGATGATAAATCTTAATGAAACAGAATGGTAGCTGAGAAACTTAATTTTTCCGTATTTATATTTGCCATCTGAAAGCATACAATATTGAATAACACATTAGCATAAATATAGTTCTTCCGTTTGTCTCCTTTCAAGATGTAGTCACGCTATAATCAAATCTCATACCTTTAAGTGCTATGCTAAAAGGATTGCATTACATGTATTTTATCACTGAATCTCTTCTACCTTGCATATTTTTAATTTTTCTCTGACAAATATATTTTTATCTCGGGATAAGCATTATTATTTTTAATCCAGCCGAGTTTGATTAGTTCTTAAATATGTCTGCTTTTCTCCTCTGATAAAACCGCTAATTTCGTGCTCTGCGATTTCTTTAAGGTATTCGACTACTTGTGACAACTTTTTTTTTGAAAAAAAATGAAGATATGGGGATTTTTTTTGCAGTTTTTAGATTTGCTTAGTAAATTTTTAAAAAAAATATGCTGCAATAAATCGGAGGAAAAAATAAATTATTATTACTAAAATGGGTGAGTGAGTGAGTGAGAGAATATTAACGTCCCACTGTTCAGCTACACGAGGGCTTTTGGCGACTGACCGCGTAATTTCAAACAATGGTCAAGTGACGCGGACGACACCTGAGCTAGCACCTTCCTCTAATCCCCTCTCCACACCACACCAACCAGAGGACGTTTGAGCTCTCGACAGATTTAACGTGCATCGCTTTCCTACACAGCGGGTACTGGGTGCTCGAACTCATGACACGCTAGCTATGATTCGATACCTTGACCACTTAGCCACCGCAGCCTTACTAAAATGGGAACAAATTGGTAAAAATCTAAAAAAATAACATTAACGGGACCCATTCTGTACAAACGTTTATGAACAAATTTTTGATTTTTCAGTTCTGATGTGTTGCTATGTTATTTATTTTTGAAATGACCTTCTGGATAAGAGATTTTAATTTTTACAAAAACTAGAGCGCTTTATCTAAGTTATTATTAGTTACTGTTATTTTAATTGCTTAAAATAACAGTGATTATATTAACATAAGGGGCAGTAAATTTTGTAATAAAACAGTTAATGATAAATCTGAAGATTTAAACACTTCTACTATTATATAGAACATACACAAAAAATATCAGTTAATTATTTCCAAAACTTTTTGAGCAATCGTTGTTCCCGTTTGAGCATTTTCAAAAAAACACATTTCGAGTAAAACGCGTTTTAAAGTATGACATATCTTGCTTAATGACATTTGCTTTTACTAAAACACTTCTAGTTTTGTTCCAGTGAACGGAAAGTAATAAACTTGGTATTTTTATAAGGCTAATAATATGGTCTATAAAATAAAATCATAAAAAAATTGTCAATTTTTGGCAAAATTCCCAAATTTAGGATTGTCGGATACTTTAAGTCAAGTCGTTGTTTCTAATCGTTGTTCCAAGTCAGACCATCGTATACATAATAGGAAAATTATACTATACTTCTCAAAGTCAATGTGATGTGGAAGTTTTCGTGAAAACCACATCACGCATCTTTGGTGATATTTTGATGTATTCTGGCTTATTTCTTTTTTTATTTGATGGAAGTGTGAGCATACCCAGGGCCATAATTTTGTACCCCCTGATTTTATCATAGGATGAGATACAAAGAATTAGAATAATTCTTGGGAAGACAGAATTAAAAAACCCAAACTTGCAGCATTTAAAGCTGAGAAAATACATCAAAATTGAAAAAACATCACTATATTTTTATATAGAAAAGTGCAAAAATTATATGATCTTATTCTTTGTCACTTGATGACCAAAGATGTTGAAGTTAAACAAAAAATTCGAATTTTGATTTCCTTACAGAGCTTTCATGAAAATTAATATGGCCATTGCACGTAAAATATGACCTGAGCTTCTAAAATCTCCCTTGGGGAGTTGGTAGTTAGGAAAGCAAGGGTACCTACTCTCATATGTTGTTCTTGTCACTTGATCTGTAGATCAGAATTGCTAGATCTACTTCTAATACACCTCGTATAGCTTCTAATATGACGCGAACTGAAATCAACTAATCCTCATTTGGTTGTAATTAAAGAAACATCCAATGGTCGTTATGTGTAGTAAAGCTTCGTCCGTGCTAGTATAAGGGTTAATCAAAAGAAGAGACATCTCTACAACTCAAAGCTTTTTATTTTTATCACAATTTCAATTATAATCAGTTTAAAAAAAACCTATTGGAGTGAATCAGCCTTAATTTAGAATAATTTATACTGAAAATACTTATCAAATCATGCAGCCACACACGGCTTTCTTCTTTGAACAACAAGGCTGTTATAAAGACAAAAAGACTTGTGCTTTAATGCGCAAACAGTTCAAATATTAATGTTACAAATATCATTCAAAATAGCATTAATGCATCTGACTGCTTCTTCTTCGAACTCAATTCACTTACATAACTAAATAGTAATCTAAATAGTAGTTCTTTGCGGTTCCCTCACAGAAAGAGGTTCTCAAATTAAGCAACGTATAGAAAGTGTTTCCCCTTGAGAAGGGGGGGGGCAGACTTCTCCAGAGTGCGGGCTACTTCTCATATTTTCAAGGAGTTGTGGTCCACCCAGTGTCAATGGCGCACACAAAGGCGGGAAGGGGTGCACGGGTCCGGATCATCCATTTCTTAATGTTTCTTTTTCTTGCGATTCATTACAGTCCCATGTATATAGTATGTAAAATGTAATTAAGTATTTGATATTAGTAATTTTTTTTATTTATTAATGATAATTACTAATTCAGTAATTTATTTTTTGCTGTTTTTTGTTCCTAACAATCGAAAAAATAAAAAAAAATTTTTTTTGGCTCCATATTGGGGTTTGATACGAGAATGGTGACCTTCAACCTTCGACTCCCTTCCCTTTAAAAATTCTTGTGTACGCTACTGCCCAATGTCGTTAGTGTGATGAGGTAAGGAAAAGAGGTTATTATTATTAACTTAATAATAAGTACGAAATATGTACTTACCTAAAGAACTAAAATAAAAAATACAACACTTTTAAAACCCCGTTTAAAGCAAAACGCGATACAAACGTAATAATAATAGCCCCAAATATAATTATATCAAATGATACATTTATTATGAAAAAATTTAAAATACATTAAAGAAATAAAATATTTTTATCTAAAGTTAGTTTTTGTAGTTATAGTCAGTAGAAGGCTTAGTCTGCGTACTGTCAGCCAATCTTGAATTTTCCTATGTAATTATTAACTGGTTAAACTTTTAGGCGGTCACCCTAAAATGTCTTGGCGGTCCACCAGTCGATCGTAATTGACGTAATGCCCACCCCGGCCCTTGAGGATTAGTGGAAGGACCACTGGCGTTGCTAGTTCTGAGTGGGCCACGTATCAAAACTCCATTGGGGGCCCTTTTTTAGAAAAGAATGTCCTGTTATTGGTACTGTAGTTACACATGTTGGGGTCCCTACAGCTTGGGGGCATTGATACGTCCTGTATCATTGATACGGCGGTAGCTACGTCCCTGGGAAAGACCCAAACAGAACCCATTACATATGTAGTTTTAGAGTGAGGTTTAACTTAAGTCAAATAAATCTTTGTTTCCACAAGGGTTTAAAAAATGCATTCAATGATTTTTCCAAAAGCATTACTAGACATTTTTCAAAAAAGTATCTTTTCTTTTGATGATATTCTTCTTAAACTCTTAAATAACTTTGATCATCATTAAAATGAAGACTTTGAAACTGAAAAATGAGAAGTATCTCATTGTGTTGTCCCCCCCCCCCAAAGAATTAGTTTCTTCTTCGAAAAATCCAAAAGTAATTGGACTCTAATGATGTCATCATTAGGATTTTAATTGGAATTAAACATCCTGCTCATTTCAGTAGGACCTTGTTAAATATTCACTTGAGCTAAATAGGAATGTCTCTCAGATACAACTACTTGATGTATTCAAGTTTACTAAAAGCTCTGATAATTTAGGAAAAATTTCATTTAAAGTGTTCTTTTCTAGAGAGAATTTGGGTTACTTGAAAAGCAAATGCTTACGCAAAAGAATTAAATCTTTAAATTAAATCTTCCAAAAATATTTAAGAAAAATATGCTTGAATTTCTCCGAATTAATTCTTTAATTATCCTTATTGGAAGCAAAATACTACGTAATTGAATATAAAAGTAAAGATCGTGGATCATTTAATTGAAATTGACATATATTCATAGAAATTATAATATTGTAAATACTTTTGCTTCTTGAAATTTCTCTGAGCGTAATTTTTCTGAAAATAATATTAAAATAAAATTGAAAAACCAACAAATTTCTCGATTGTGATTAAATTTTTGAATTAAAATTTCTTTTGTAAAACCTGACATGAACATCAAGTATTCCTCAAATAATTTCTTAAGAATGTTGCTAATTAAAATTTCATCATTTAATATATTTTAAAAAATTTTCAAGCTAGAGAACCTCACTTAAAAAGTTATCTTTAATTTAATAAACGAAAATTTACACGTGTTTGCTGGTAATTCTTATATTGATGCTGAATAATACGTATAATTCATTGGTATTGCAACTCATTCAAGCTACTTTTGTCAATCTAATAGTCAAAGATGGAAACAAAAAAAGCATTAAATAATAAATTTAACTTAAAAACAATTCTTCATCCAAACCATACAATGGAAATATATTCTTCAGGATACATGTTCAAAATAAAGAAATTATGCAAAGAAACAAGACTGTTATAATTATATATATTTATATAACGACTAATAATTTTATAAATCAATATTTTGTCGTCTTAAAATTTACGAAGAATTTTGTTATTATTACATGGAAATATTTGATGCATGTTTTGGTCAGAAAACTTACCATTTGAGCATCGAAAAAATATGTTTAATCGAACTTGAAATCATTGCTCTGTCCTTCAATCCGGTTCAAACCAAAGGATTTCAAGAATAATATATTTTTTAAAGATTTCTCCCCCCCCCTCAGTTAACAAATTTTATAAATAAGTTATTTTTTATTTTAATTTTCTAATTTGGTGTGTCTACAATCAACGAAACTTGAAATATAAGACTTTTAGGAAATTCATCCAGAAAATATTGAACTTTAAAGCATGTGTATTATTGCAATATTTTGGACGGAAATAAATACATTGCTTCGCATTTCAAACCAAGTATCAGAAAAACTATTGAGATAACTTTCCTTTGGAATATTTGAATCGAAATTTAAAGTTAATTTTCATGGCAAGTTTAAATAAAAAAAATTTACTATTCGTATAAAAAAGTAATATTTGTTTTTATTATTCATATACAGAATTTTTTTAATGTTTTTTTTAAAATGTGCTTTTTGAGAACTCTTTAATACCATAGTTTTTTAATTGTTTTGTAAAAGAAAAACTGGCGAACTTTTAAAAATAAGCGAGAGATATACCTCCATTTCCCCAAATATGTCTAGTAGTTTCTTCCCTCTTGTCAGAAATGCTCTATTCCAAAGACTTTTATCATTATTCTTTCAAGAAAGATATTCATTTCATTGATAAAAGTTTGGTTACATATACCATTATGTACACGAATAAATGCATTTATTAACAATCAATGCATCTCGTATCACATTTTACGTTTCAGGAATCCATCCTTTTGCCCTTGAAATGTCCAAAATGTTTTGTTTCTCCTCGAACCCTCGTGTCGACTGCGGGATATCGACCATACCAAGTGGCGTGAGAGGGTGGGAGAGGGTTGTATCGATTTTTTCAAGACATGTAGGAAGGGGGTCCTTGTGTCTCTTCCTAGAAAGCCATGTGCAAGTGCTTCGTTCACTTTAGTCGATATCTGGCTGCAACTAAGCACGCACGTTCGAACGTAATGAGGCATTTTAGAATTGACGCCTGAAGGATCTCTTCCATCTTATCTTCCTTTCCTATTTAATCTTCCCGGAGAAGTACACTGCAGATGGGGAAAGGGCTTTGGGGAGTCTGAGAAGTGTATTGATGGGGAAGATAATACAGGGGAGGGGTTGGACTGCGTTTTGTGGAGATGGGTGGGGAAGATTAATGAATGTTAAATTGTTTGGTTTTCTCGATTGCTTTTGCCTTTCTGAATGGTAATTTCAAGAGCTATGGGTTGGAGTTTTTAATCGAAAGTTTGATGGAGAGTTATTTAGTTCTTTAAATTTTTCTGTTTATTAGTAGAATTACTAAATATTTGAATATTTTTTCCCAAAAAAGAATTCTTTCAGTAAAAAAATTGAATCTAATTATAACATCTAATAATGAAATAAGGTTTTTATTTCATTAGATAAATTTTTTTAATTGTATAGAAATAAAGTTAAGACTAAATGAATGAATGTCGAATTACATTATTTATATTTAGATATATTACTGCACATTTAACAAATGTTATAAATTACTTTATGAAATACAAGTGATACGTTATATCTTTCTCATTTACTACATTAATAAAAATGTTTTTAATAAAATCCTGTCGAAATATATATATATATATGTATATATATAAAGTTTTTCGTGTATGTGTATAAAGTATATATAAAAGTATTTATACATAGGGTATACTTAGTAAAAATGGGTTGTAAAAAGTTGAATTTTACTGAAGAGGAGCTCCAAGAACGAATTTTGCGGGAGAAAAAGAACAAATTAAGAAAGTACAAGAAAGACGGAAATTTTTAAAGAAGAGATTGATTGAAAATTAGAACTACATAATATATTTGTAAACTATACAATGGGGGTTGATCCTGCGTTGGGCGGATAGGGGGTATCCCCTAGGACTTTTTAAAATCTTGAAAGATTTGTGATGCCAATTACTTTAAAATAATTAATTTATATTATTTACTGAGATTTTTTATTAATGTATTCATCTGTTGTAAAAATTTTGTTTCGTGAATACAAGAGCTGATTGTACGTGGAATCAGTTCAATAGATATTGAATAAGCAAATAATCATCGAGTATAATAATTAAAATTATCAATTTATAGTTACTAAAAATTGTTTCAAAAATAGAAAATTTTTATCAAAATTTCTATTTTAATATTGTTAATGATAACTCCTTTGAGTATTTAAGCACCTATTAAAATTCTAAGATAATGCATTTTTTTTTAGAATATTTATACCACATTTATGCTTCAAGTTGGAATTTCAACTCAAATTTTCAATTAATAAGCACACTAATCTTTTAAATAAATATTGTGATTTAAATGCACGGTGTTTTTAGTTTTTTTTCTTATAAAAAAACCCCCCACATCTATTTTTCGATTAATTTTCTTAAAAAAATTAATTCTGAAACTCTAAATTCTTAAGCCTTAGAGTAAATGAACTTCAACCGAAAAAAAACTTCTACGAACATTAACTAATTAAAATTTAATTTGTGAGGGATTTTGAAATGAGATACATTTCCTTTTTAGCAATACTTACTTAAATTATAATTAAAACAAGTGTTCACTTATAGAAAAAAAAACGACTGTCGTAAAGGATGTAATTGAATATCATGTTTAATATCAATTATCTTCTAAACAAATTCAAAATTATATGTAAAAAGATTTACACTTAGCAAACTTTTTTTATTCAGTAATGTGTGTTTTTTTCTGACGTTAATTTTGCGTACTTTAATTATTAATTCAGGAATTTAATTTTTCCTAGCAATATAGTGGGTTTTTTCCCATATAATTAATGTACTTGTCAAAAAGCAATTCGAATAAAAGAGAGCTATTATTAAATAAAAATTATATTATATTTTGTTCTCTTACCAAAATTATTAAGATATCTTGAGTAAAAATTGTCAAACACATTACATTGTGATATAATTTTTTTACCTTCCGTTTGTTACTAATACAGCGTTTCTCAAACTGTGGGACGCGCTCCTCTAGGGGCCATGATAACTTTACGAGGGGCTCGAGCATATTGACAAGTTGAAAACAAAAGATTATTTTTAAAAAATATTAATTTACCGAAAGTAAACAAAATGCATTCTGACGTAATAAAATTAAAAAAACATTTACTCTGATATAATCATTGTGTAATACTATACACTTATAAATGTATTAGTATTACACAATGTGTTTTTTATGATTAATTTATCAATAATTACCAGTGCCCCCATGACCTTGTCATATATAAAATTACATACAAAAATTGACGTTTATCTTGATATTACGCGATTCTCTCCCCAATTGCCACCGTTTTCCACGTAGACGCTCGTTTGTGATGTATTGGGGAGGGGGGATAAGGAATAAATAAGCAAATTCTCTGAAATAAGTAAATCCTTTGCAAACACACACTGTGAAGGTCATTTTATTGCATTCCAAAGCCCTCGGAATAATTTCATAGATAACAGTGCATAGAAAGAGATCATACTTCGGAAAGACGTATATATACGTTCAGGTCAATTAACGCTTTGGCTGAGTGAGACGTTTATATACGCCGGTGGTACTTAAGAGGTTACGGCTGTATTGTGTAGCTTTAGCGTCAAAGTATTAAATTCAATGCATTATGCAGGGGGTGAAGAAAATTATGATTGAATATTGGGTCGCAAATATTGAAAGTTTGAGAAGCTCTGTACTAATAAATAATAAATGAAATCGTGTTAAAGAACGTAATTCTAACAAATTATTTCTCATTAGAATTTTTCAGCAACTGTGTGGTAAAATAGCAAGCAATGTCAGAGGTAATACAGCATACAAGCTTTAATTTGTAGATCAGAACTATTAGGAATTTACATATATGTAACTGAGTTTTTTTCTGAAAGTTTGTTTTACTTGAGTAAATTACTGTTCTTCTGTATAAACAAAAGATTGCATTTTGATTTTCGTATAGGCTTTCTACAATTACTGTAACTCGGTTTCAATACATTCACTTCGACGGATAAGGGATAAGAAGAAAAGATAAATAATCTGGAAAAAGATTTTGCTTACTTCAGGGGATATTACTTATCTAATTCACAAAAATAGTTCTCTAATTTTCAATTACCTTATTTGAAATAAATGTGGAAAAACTAAGCTTAGGATTGACTTTAAAAACTCTAAATGAGTAAATTAATACTACTAAATATATAACATATTCTTTACACAGTGAAAAAATATTGCTTACCCTTAATAAAATGCTTTCTCTGACTTACATGGTTCATAAAACAGAAAGGTCGTTGACACAAATCTTACTGAAGGATAAATATTTCGGTTACCCCCCCCCCCCCCGAATGTCACTTTTATGGTTTCTTTCTTACCTAAATCTTCAAACACTGTTTTAAATCAGCTATCGCGTGGCAGATCGGTTGCCATGCCCGAGAGGACTCTGTGAAACAAGTTTCTCAGTGTGGATTATCGTACGGCAGGGAACACGTGAATAGTTGGCACAAAGAACATACACGAGATTAGTCTTATTGAAATTAAAAATTTAATTAAATTTATTGTGTTCAAAATACTGTTTATTAAGACGAACTTCGAATATTATTTACAATTTGGCCCTTAAATATGACCAGTATTTTTTACTGAAATAAGAGTGTTAAATATATTATATCTGCTTTAATAAAATGGACTGCACACACAGTTTTCGTTATTAAGATAGTAAAATTAAATTATTGATGGAAAGATCAACAAAAGAATTTTAAAAGTGCCTCTTAAGGTATCCAAAGTTTTCTCAAAAAGTTTTGAAAATAATTAACTGAAATTTTTTGTGTAAGTTCTGTATAATAGTAGAAGTGTTTTAATCTTTAGATTTATCAATCACTGTTTTATTACAAAATTTACAGTCCCTTATGTGAATATAATCACTGTTTTTTTAAGCAATTTCATATAATAACTGAGATAAAGTGCTCTAGTTTTTGTAAAAATTAAAATATCTCTTATCCTGAAGGTAATTTCGGCAATAAATAACATAGTAACACATCAGAGTTGAAAAATAGAAAATTTGTTTATAAACCTTTGGTACAGAATGGGCCGCGTTTATGTCATTTTTTGTCAATTTTTACCCATTGTTTCTTATTTTAGCTATAATAATTTCTTTTTCTCTTCTTAATTTTAGCATATTTTTCTTAAAATATACTAAAAAAAAATCTAAAAACAACAAAAAAATCCACATATCTCCATTTTGTTTTTTAAAAAGTTGTCGCAACCAGTTGGATACCTTAATATAAAATATATGCAACATTTATTTTTTGATGAATTTGATTCTAAAGTTTAAATATTTTTTTTATAAACTGAACGGAATAAAGGAATAATATTTTTAAAAAACGGGAATATATGCGAAAGTAACTTAAAAATATATGCATTCATTGTGTATTTCATGTTCATTAATGTTACGCATGAAGAACAAGAACTCAAAATCAAAAAGCTGTCATTGATAAATTGTTCAACCCACATAATATTTTATATTATTTTGAATTTCGAATTCATTTACAAACATTAATGCATTAATTTTGAAAATAATATTTTATTAAGACTCAGCTATTATTTATTTCAAATTGTTGAATGAATATAAAATATGACTATTGCTTTTGTTGTGAAAATGTGCAGGGACTTGTATTTAATTTACAAATAATTAGCTTATGAAGCACTACAATCTATTGCAAAAACTTCTGTTCCTATCGCTTAATGAAGATTCTGTAAAAGTAAACATTCCCGAAAATTATGATGGTTTTTAATATTATGGGTCTTAGTCACACATTCTTTTTTTCTGTTATTTTTAATGACTTAATTTTCGTTGCATTGTTTTATGTTGGTTTTATTATCTTCATGAAAATTCCCAGGACAAAAAATAATCATAAGTAACATATTTTTTATTCAATTTGAAACTAATTATTTTTAAAGATACAAATGAAAAATATAGTGGATGGACAGAATAATAGAGACTTGATTGGATAATATATTGAAACATATATACACACCTATAATTATTGATGACACTTTCTAATTGATACTTCTTTGTCTAAGTGAGGAAAAAGTGCAAACAATTTTCCACATTAATATTAGAAAATATCATAGAAAAATAATTTCCAAGCAAAAATACATTTTTTATATATTTGCTTAAATACTTCTAATATGTATTTGTTTTTGTGTTTTCTCATTCTTAATTTATATTTCATGAATCGGAATATAGAATGTAAAATTTTTCGTAAATCCATTCTAATATAGAATTAAAACCATTTTATGATCAAAATGTTTAAAAATCAATTACATAATAACCGAGCAAAATGCTGAAATTTTGAAAAATAAAACATGAAATTTTCATGAGCTTTAAATCGCTATTTACACGCATCGTTTTTTTTATATTCCTTTGTTCAGTCTTTAATATTAAATTTCATAACAGAAGTTCAAATGACATCCAAAAATAAATTAGTCTAAAGGGATTGGTATAAAATATATAAATTTATCCCACTAAATTTTCAAAGCAGTTAAATTTATTAAATATTTTGTGTAAAGGTGTAAGAGTTGTATCCACAAAACGCATTGATATTAATTATTTTGTTCATTTTAGGGGAAAGTGTACATATATGACAAAGTTTTCAAGCCCAATGCTACGCAAGAAAAAGTGTACAATGAAGCTGCGCAAGCCATTGTCAAAGGTAAGAAAACAATATAAGAAATATGAAGAGCTTTTATCGTTATAGCAAGTTTGAAGTACATGTAGTCTACACATAAAAATGCTCTAAATATTATTTAATGATTCCAAGTTATTCAATAAAAAATTAAAAGGCTTAAAATTTTTTAATTTTTCCGAAAGAAACTCTGCGCATGAAAATATTAAAATTTTAATTTGTTTAGCCAATTTTAAATATCATTTATACAGTTCATTCAACAAATGAAACTTTTTTCTGTAGCTTTATTGGATCCATTGATATCTTTAAAATTCACACAAACTATGTGATTAAATTAATTTCGATATGTTCATATCTGTCAGTATTTAAGTAAATTTTTAGTGAAAGAGATTACGTTCATATATACTTTCATGTATACACTTGCATTTTCTGCTTGTCTCTATAAATATTTTCATTTATATTTTCAATAGTATAAAATATTTATCAAAGTTGTTTTATTTTTCTTTTTATATATATATATATATATATATTATATATATATATATATATATATATATATATATATATATAATGTACATCTTTTCTCTATTTAAAATATTTCACTGCAATTAGATTATGTTGAAGACATATGTTTTATGAGACATTTGAGCTGTGTTTATAAGTAATCTAATGTCACAAGCAAA
Organism: Trichonephila clavata; assembly: GCA_019973975.1. Taxonomy (NCBI): domain Eukaryota; kingdom Metazoa; phylum Arthropoda; class Arachnida; order Araneae; family Nephilidae; genus Trichonephila; species Trichonephila clavata. The sequence continues at coordinate 55,313 of BMAO01017482.1, forward strand.
CGATTTATTAAAAATTTCAAAGGTCCATATTCTTTTTAAATTATATTTTTTGTTCCGATAACATTTTTTAAATTTTTTTAATTCTTTTTTGCGTAAGTGTTATTTAAACATTTTATTTAGAATAAATCAGTTTTTGAAGATTTCAGTAAATATTAGCGGTAAGAAGATATGCAGATATGGATATAAAGGATTGTATTAATTTTTAAAAAAATAAGAATATCACAAGTATACTTTCCATCTGATGTTTGGATCAATTGGTTTAAAAAAAACTTTTATTAAATAACGATTAGGATTGTTCATATGTGAATTACAACTTATTTTCCTGGAATGTTTTAATACCCTTTAATATAAAAAATATTTAGCGATACTTTATCTAAAAGGTGTTTGTAATATTCTATATCTTTTAATTTATTCTCGTTAATTTTAACGTAGTAAAGTCATATCACGCGTGCGTGATCAAAGCTGTTATTGATTATATCATATTTCATACTCAAAGAGGGAAATAAATAATTTTTGAGTTGGAATATCGAGAACTTATGTTTGGAAATATGAACCGAGATTCAAAATAGGCCCTTTAATATGTCTGTTGAAATATTTTCAACCCAATCCATATTTGTGGATTGATTAATATGTTATAAGTGAATTGTCGCGCACACTTACTCAATTTATTTCCCGTTTTGGGGTTCAAACATCATTTTAATTTATAATTTCGATTGAATTTCGCCAACGTCACAGTCAGAAAGTATGTAATTTAAACTATTAATTTATCAAGGCGATTGGTTGTTAAGTTATTACTGTCGTAATTTAGTAAAAGTAAAATAATAATTTTGTTCGTTTGAATGGAACTAAAAAGTTAATTAGTTTAAATTGGTTAATAGTATTGTAAGAATACTCCTGGGAGACTAAAATTCTCACATTTATTATTGTAAAAAAACATGTATTTCAGTAATTTGAAGAATTGTAATGATGCTTTAGGCAATGAAATATTGATATTTAAGATTCTTTGAAACTTGTATGCGAAAAAAAAGGTTCCTTCTAATAGAAGTTAGAATCATTAGTATTTTAAATGTTGCGTGAATTTACCTTTATTAAAATAAACTTAGTTTTTTGGAATTTATCTTTCCTTGAGAACCAAAATTGAATCTTCACATTGTCATCGTTTTGACATATTAGAAAGCATTGATGTTTTAATATTTCGAACCTATGAATAAATCGTTTCTCAGAAATTAATAACAAAGGAAAATTCTATTTATATCTTCAAAAAATGAATTCACGATGAATGTTTTGAAAAAACGGCATCGTGAGCATTGGCATGTATGCAGTAGTCTAAAATTCGATCTGCTAAAGTAATCTTGTAATCAGCACAGAACATCTTGATCTGACAGCAAGAAAAACAAATACTAATTTAGGCAATTTCTTCCTTTGTTATTTCCGTCCGGGAGAGTCTGGTTTATGAGTCCCTCTATAGAAAGTAGCCTTCTCGCTGGCCACCGCCCTGATCGATAGTCGTGATCACGTGACCCAAGAAACTATTAGACAACCGGGCGCCTCTAGAAATGACCAGCTACATCAACAACAAAATAAACATGAACCCCCCTGGCACATTTTATGACCAAGAGCTTACGATCCATAAAAAAAATTGTTTCTTTAAGAATTGGATTCCGTTTGGGTTGCAGAAGTACGTTTTTAGCTTTTGCGGTATAAGGGATCTAAATGTTTCTAATGACAATTTTCGTCTCTAGAATGTACATTTCTATACAGACGCAATGTAAATATTTTTTGAAAAGTTAGAAATTTCAGTCTTTTTGTCTTATTTGAATAACATGTTCTATAGTTCTATATAACGTTAATTTTACAGAGTAATATAAATAAACTGGATCAATATTCAATTAGACGTAAAGTGTTTCTAACATGATTGCGTAACACGCGATAGAGCGAAAATGACTCTTAAAATAAACTGGGAAATAGATTCGAAATTTTGGGGGACCGAATCCCTCATTTCAAATCAAGAAAGTGAGTTGTTGCATGAAACGACTTATTATAAAGTATATTGTTATAAGGTACGTGCTTCGTTAAGTCAACTATTTTTAAAAAGGAAGTGTTCCAAAAGAACATTTATTTTTCGTTGTGGAGATTCAAGCTAGTTGTATGTTTATTTGACAAAAACATCCATTATTGATTCTAAACATAATGCAATGGTTTCACTTAAAGCAAGTGGTCATAAATTCAGTTTTCACTGGAGATACCAATGGGCGATAGCCTAGTGGTCAAGGTAACGGACTCGTGCCAGGCCTGTCATGAGTTCAAACCTAGTACCATTGAGACCCGTCAAGCAGCGGGCGCTGATGCACGTTAATCTATTGAGGTTCAAACGTTCTTCGTTGGTGTGGAAGCTAAGAGACGGATGTCAGCTCAGGGACGTACTCGTCGCTTAACCATGGTTCAAAATTACGATGTCCATTGCCGAAAGCCCTCGAGTAGCTGAATAGTGGACGTTAATTTTCGCTCACTGAGGTACCAGTAAGCTTGTCACCACTAGAATTTTTTATAGTACATAATAGTTCAGCGGTGTTAAAGTTATAAGATGGCTGTACAATTTGAAATATTCCAATTGATTCACGGGTTCGAATCGTTATTTCACTTAAAGGAGAGGGCACGACTAAGGAAATTCATTTGGGACGAGACTTGGTGGTAATAGTAGTACTCCTTTAGTGCGTTCAACCTTCAATGTATTATCGCCGAATGGCCAGTCAATTCGGAGAAAATAGCCTTCGAAATTCATGCTTAGCTTATATACAATTAAGTATTAATTATTTCCACCGACGCAGCAGTTCAACTAGCAGACACCTACTTTCTACATGGACGGCTAGGGTTTTAATTACGCGATAAACTCCCCCCCCAATTCATTTAATTTTTTTAATTAAAATTTTTTTATTAAATATTAAATGATATTTTATGTAATTATTTTGTATTTTTATAGTAAAATAATTGCTGTAATTATATAAATACATATATTTTATAAATATTTTTATATTAATAAATAATATTATAATAAAATATACAAAATTATATTCTATATAAACATTAGTTACAAATAGTTTTACAATGTGATATAATATATATACAGCATATTATAA
>BMAO01017483.1:0-36647 GCA_019973975.1 Trichonephila clavata
AAGAGACGGGTATATAAGGAATGGTGGCAAAGAAGTAAAATTGTTCACAAGCGTTTTAAAAGCCTTTCAATGCAATAACCGCATAGTTATGGCACAAAGGAAGCATTTGGATGATTTTTTTACGTGGTAGAATTATCGGACGACTGGAATGTTGACGTACCCAGCTGAAAGTATCCGAGGAACTTGGAATCGCTCAGAGTGTCATCTCCAGGCTTTGGCAACGATTCCAAGATGATGGTAATGTGAGTAGATGTTACAGCACAGGTCGCCCCCGAGTTACAACGTCGAATGAGGACCGGTATTTGGCAGTTACTGCCAAAAGAAACAGATGGAGCACAGCATCAGACAATTCTCATCAGCTCTCTTCAGCTACCGGTATGAAGTTTCAAGGCAGACCGTGTGCAGACGCTTAGGCCATATTGGTCTATATGCTCGTAGGCCTGTCAGATGTGTTCCCCTTACCGCAACTCACTGTCGCCTGCGATTAACCTGGAGTAGAGAGCATGCTATGTGGACACCGCAACAGTGGTCTTGTGTGATGTTTTCCAACGAGTCCAGGTTTAGTTTGCAGTCTGATTCTCGCCGGACTTTCATATGGAGAGCGCCAAATACCCGTTACCACCAAGAGTGTACAGACCATTGAACGCCACCGTTACGGTGGTGCAGGATGGCTCGTTTGGGGAGGAATTATTCTTGGTTCCAGAACTGACCTGCATGTTCAGAGTGTAACGATGACAGACCACATCTATCGGGATGTCGTTCTGGAACAACATGTACGTTTTTTTTCGGGGCACCATGGGTGCTGAATTTCTGTTTATGGATGACAACGCCCGTCCTCACCGTGCAAACATTGTAGACGAATGCCTTCAATCGGAGGATATCACCTGTATGGATTGGCCAGCATACTCACCGGACTTGAATCCAATAGAGCATGTGTGGGATATGTTTGGCCGAAGAATTGCAGCCCGTCAACCCCCTCCCACCTGTCTACCTGAACTTTGGAGGGCATTGTTTGATGAGTGGTGTAATATTCCCCAAGATCAGATTGATAATTTGATACTCAGCATGCGTAGGGGTTGTAAGGCCTGTATTGCATCGTCCGGGAGACATACTCCGTATTAACCATCATACTAACCATGTTATACTGTTTTTTGTAAATAGGTTCTTTTCTGAAATTTGCTCCAGGGAGTAAAAATCGCAATTTTTATTAATTATGTCAAACATATAGCATCGTTTTTGCTCTTTACCTTTTGTTTAATAAATAGACTTTACAAATAAGTCAAATTAGTTTTGCTTCTGACTCTTTATTTGCCTGAACTTCATTATCCTTAATTTATGGACATGAGTGTATAATGTAAGTATAGGTGACATCTGAAGCACAAATTAGTATAATGTATGAATAAATGTGTTAACGTATAAAATAATTTCATAACAAATACAATATTTTTCTTTGTCCTTACATAAAGTACCTATAACATGTTCATGGACTTTAAATGTTACTTTAAGATTTATTCTTCTAAAAAAGATAGCGACTGAAAAGGCGTTCCCCAATACGGTTAAGAATTCTAAGGGGCTGCGTGAGTCAAAAAAGTTTGAAGACCACTGTGGCTGAAACAATTGACTAAAAAAGAAAAACGTGTTTCGAGAAAAAATATGTAATACATAAAATTACAGTTTATGGTTAATTGTACACAATATGCTTGTTAATTTTTTAAAACTTTTATTTAATTGCTTGTTAAGTGTACTTTCTTGACCGCGTACAACCACTGAAATAGAAACAGAAATCTGAATAAAGAATTATCTCAAAATGTTATACTGCAGTTCAAAAGCGAAATCAAAAATTCATTTCTATTAATGTATAACCACAAAATAGCTGAACCTTGTTTCAAACAAAGCAATTCATAAAATGAATGTGAGATGTTTTGTATCTCTCAACATCATTAGAATAACAAACAATGTATGGTCTGAAAACCGAACAAAATAACGCATGAAAAATACCGGCATAGCTTTAATAGGTATAGGTTTGATAAAATAGCTGTTTGTTTTTTTATTGCTCCTTTTTTGTCAGAAGCCGATGACCACAAAAGCCACAGCAATATTTTTTGTTATTTAAGTTTGGTTTTTTTCTACGCGTGATGAAACTTTCAGGACCGATTTCTTGGAATAAATGTAATCTTGAACAGGATCCGTTTTGAATCCACTGGTTCAAAAGATAATTTGCTTTGCTTTAAAAACAGGAACATTTTTTTTTTAAAGGGAGACAAGATGAACATAAACAATTATTATAATACTTTTTTCCGAAAATAATTCTTTTGAGGCTAGCGTAGATTTATATTTTTAAAATACAAGGGAATATATAATAAAAAGAAACTAAAGACTGTCTAGAAATTTTTTTTAACCCCCTTAAGCGGTTTGCCCGTATAGCGTACAGGCACTAATTCTTTCTTTCTTTCTCTGATTTGCGCTTTTTTTTAAAATTCTTATGGTGATATTATTTAGTGCTTGTGTTTTAAAAAGGAGATGTAATTTGACTGTATGGTACTCAAATGTTTTTTATCCGGCATTTTCTTTGTGGTCTTCCCTTTCTTTGTAGAAAGGGAATTTTTCTTCGATGACGATAGGGATTTAGATCATGAATACTCAAACTTTTTTCCCGCTACATACATATGACTGGTATTTCACGCGGTCCGCAACATTAGAATAATGTTGGGAAACACTAAGACCAAATTGACATTGGACAACAAACAAAATTAATCACAATATTAAGACTCACATTTTTTTTTTTTTTTTTGCTTTTACTTTAGTACTATATTAACCTTTCTATTAAAAACACACAAAAAGTGTTTGCTTTTATGCATCTTTTGATGGATTAGGGGGTAGTTTTGATTTCCTCTCATCCATGACCAAGCCTTTTAGTTATGCTCTACTATAAAAAAAAGCAAATTGATAGATTTGATTGCTTGATTGATAGAATTTCCCTCTAAATTTTTAGCACATTGTTCTTAAATAATAAATAAAATTACATTGTTCTTAAATAGTTCAATGGACTATGACCGGGACACTTAGAAAAGCCCGATGGGCCGCAGGTACAGTATCCCTGATTTAGATTCTTAAAATTTGTGTCCTACTGTATGCAATGATTTTGAATTCAGACCGGTGACTACTGAAATTACGGATAGCATAAAATACCAAAAAAAAAACTTTTTTATAACAGGATGAATTAAACTTGGATACTGACTCAGAACTCTCTGCTGATTATTTGGAATATTCCTCAGAGAAGCATTTACACACACACAAAGCCCTCAACCGTTTGAAAATGTATAAAGATAAAAATATTTTTAAGATTCCTGAAAAATTCTTCATAGCATGCAGAGTGTATTTGCAAAAAGCAAATATTTGAGAGTTTTTGTGTTCCACAATTGTAAAATAAAAGCTTGCGTGAAAACCTTTAAATTTAAAATTAAAATAAAATTCTTCCATTTCCTCATTCTATTAAGTACAGTGTTTAATTATACGCAATAAAAATGTGCCTTTTTAAAGCATTTTAGGTTTAAAAAAATGACCAGTTAAGGGGTTAAAAGTTCTTATCCCATGAATAGTTTGAGTAACAAGTGGAGTAACTTATGTGAAAGCTAATATTGAAGGGAACCTCTTCATGAAAATGTCTTTTAAAAAATCCTATATTTATCATATAAATAATCATTTATTTTATTTTTCCCCCTAATTATCCCAATTTTTTTCTCTTTAAATTTGAAAAACTTTGTCTTTTTATGTAAAAATAACTAAATCAATATGTCATCTCAATTTTTAAAATAAAAAAGATATTTTTTTATGTTTAAGCTTGTAAAAGTTTTTTAATGAACTTTGTTCCTACAGTACAGAATTTGTTAGAAAGATTGGCAATAAAGAATGCCATAAGTTTTATTAATTCCATGTCTTAATACCGATGAGTTTTAGCTTAAATAGTCATACATTATGATCAGTGGCGTAATGAAGAATATTAAGGCACCCCTTTAAAGTCAGGCTTTGGGTCCCATGTCGGATCTTACAAAGGATTGCAACTTAGTGTCAGTCAGGATTTGTGCCCTTAGAGCCCTAACCCCTCCGCAAATGCGGGGGGGGGGTGTACGTTACGCCACTGATTACGATGTACATTTGAAATATTAATACGTAAAATTAGTTTTAGAGAAATATTTCTGTATTTTGGTCTTTTCTAGAAAGTCAGTATAAATTCCACATAGTGTATTCTCTTTTTTGCAATTTGCAGCTATTTCTAAAAAGAAGAAAAATAAATCAAAGTTCATTCTTCGATTGAAAAAAAAATTTACAACTTGCTCTTTGTTCTATTTTCCTCCCTTCCAAATTGGCATTAGACATCACAATGAGCTTAACAAAAAGAAAGAAAGAAAGAAATTAGCAGCAGAGAACGCGAGGGCTACTAGCAATGGACCTCTTAATTTCGAACCTCGTCAAGGATGGCACCTGAACTGCCTACCTCCTACAATGTGAAGCAGTTTAATATATAAGATAAGTTTATTTTATGAGAAGAAATTACAAATGTATAATAATACAATAATTCAATTTTGCTATAAGGAAGATGACTTCAGAACTCAAAAGCACAACGAAAAAACAATGCTACTTCCTAATTAACATTTCCCCCTACATTAAAAAAAAAAGGTTTTTTTTTATTAGTTAATTAAAAAAACCTTTCAAAAATATAATTTTATACGTATATTTGTGTAATTCGTTTATCAATTTTTAAAAATTATATAGTAAGTAGAAAAACCGGAATTTATACAAATACTCAAATAAATAAAAAGTTTCTCTCATTCCTTTTTGAAAGTCACCTTCGAAGAATTCAGCAACAAAAAAAAAGTCACCAATAAATAACATAGTTAAAAGAAGTCTGATTGATTTCGGTTGCCCGCGGCATTGTATAAGAGAAGCGGAATGCTGACTTTTTAAGTAAACACGCACTGAAGGTAGCAGTTAATCAGGAAGGAAACAACAGGTGTTGGAGTATCTTACTCGAAAGACGGTAGCACAATCATTAGGGGGCCTCAAAGATGGAGGCACCCTCTTATGTGTCAAATTTCTACCTTTTCTTAAAAATTTTTTTCTTCTAATACTTGTTCATCTTCTTTAGATATGCTCCAGTGATTTTTTCTGCGGGATTTTTTTTCTTTCTGTCGTTTGCCCCACCCTCAAGTTTTTGGATAATTGGCTTAGAATCCTCGTCCTAGCGCGTCTGTTTTTATGTATTTTAGTGGTACATTAATTCTTTTTTTACTTGATTTTTTTATATAGTATTATTTACTCTCTCATTTTTACAACTGTATACATTATTCTAAACTTTTATTACATTTTTTAATGTTTTTTTGTGTTGCTTGATTTATTTACTTACATGTTTACTTTTGTTTTGAAAGTTATATGTGTGTTTGTCTTTCTATTTTCTCTTATAAGTTTCATTTCATAAACAGTGCAATATTGGCCAATTTTTTTCATTAAAAATAATAAGGGAAAGAAGGCGGTAAACTAAATATTTGGGTGATTGTTTTCATTTTGAAATCATTAATTGTAACGTTTTCTTAAGGTATCCGACTACCCTAAAATTGTCAATTTTGCCAAAAATTGACAATTTTTTATGATTTTATTTGATAGGCCATTTTATTAGCTTTATAAAAATACCAAGTTTATTATTTTCCATTCACTAGAACAAAAACTACAAGTGTTTTAGTAAAAGCAGATGTCATTACTTAAAGCAAGATGTCATACTTTAAAATGCATTTTACTCGAAATGTGTTTTTTTGAAAATACTCAAACGGGGCCAGTGACTGCTAAAAAAGTTTTGAAAATAGTTAACTGAAATTTTTTTGTATATGTCCTGTATAATAGTAGAAGTGTTTTAACCTTCAGATTTATCAATCACTGTTTTATTACAAAATTTACAGCCCCTTATGTGAATATAATCACAGTTTTTTAAGCAATTTCATATGGTAACAAAGATAAAATGCTCTAGTTTTTGTAAAAATTAAAATATCTCTTATCCTAAAAGTCATTTTAAAAATGAATAACATAGCAAAATAACAGAATTGAAAAATTGAAAATCTATTGATAAACTTTTGGTACAAAATAGGCCGCGTTTATGTTATATTTTGCCAATTTTTACCCGTTTTTTTCCATTATAGTGATAATAATTTCTTTTTCTATCCTTAATTATTGCATATCTTCCATAAAATGTACTAAACAATATCTAAAAACAACAACAAAAAAATCCCCATACCTCCATTTTTTTTTTAAAAAAAAGTTGTCGCAAGTAGTCGGATACCTAAATGTGCATTTCGTACCTATTCAAATGTATTTACAATCTACAGTTTAATACAATCGATGTGCATCATTCAGTCTTCCACTAGGTTGACGAATACAATAATATTCCACTATGATTTCCATAATCCTTATATATAAAATATACGTGTCACAGTGTTTGTCCGCGATGGACTCCAAAACTACTCAACCGATCATAATATAATTTTGAAACTGTGTGTCATTTCGTCCAACTTAAAACAAAGAATGGTTTTTATTTCAATTAATGACGCCATAACTTTTTTATTCCGGAAATGTGAAGAATCCGGAAAACACTTTGCCAGATTCCCGTAAGGGAATAATCGCAAAATGTGGCATTGCTCATATATCTGTGGAAGCAGATATTGCAAACCAAAATGCACGAAAATTAAGTGCTTGGCGTATTTCGGGGTGTGGAATCCGATTTTCGAGTCAGTTTCCAAAAATAGCCGTAACTTTGCCGGATAAAACCGGTCGACCGCATTTTAAACACACCATAACAGGGGCTTACATTAAAAGTCTTGAATCGTGAAAACTTAGACCCTGGCGTACTTCAAAGTGGATAATCCGAATCTGATAACCAATCTGAGAAATAACTGTAACTTCGCCAGATAATTCAGGACGACCATTTATTATGCAAACCGCGGCAAGAGCTTACCCTTAAAGTCTGTTATAATTTGGGATGCTGAACGAGAGTTTGAAATTGAATTTTAGAAATTCCTGTAATTTTGCCAGATAATGCCGGACAACCCTAATGCCCCTTCCAGGCACTGAACTTGCCGGCTCAGGGGCACAAAAGTAATCTTCAGTTGTACCTAGGGGCGGAAAACGATCATTTGAAATCATATTTCAGAAGCTCCACTAAACTTGCTGGATATTGTCTGAATTAGGAGAAAAGGCATATAATTCGAGTCCCGCGTCCGGATTTTCATTCTCTCTAGCGACTGAACTTTCTCGTTCTGGAGCATCAAAAGTCAGATCTGTGTGCATTTCGGAGTGTGATATGAGAATCTGAAATTGAATTTTAGGAGTTTTGATAACTTTGCTGGATTGTGCCAGTCGACCGTATTATAGAATACACCGTATATAATATATACACCGTAGAAAGGGCTTGCCTTAAAAGCCTTGGATCGTGAAAACTTGGTCCCTGGAGTATTTCAAAACGGATAATCCGAATCTAATATTCAATCTTAGAAATATCAATAACTTAGCCGGATAATTCTGGACGGCCGTCTATTACGCAAACCGGAGCAGGAGCACACCCTTAAAGTTTTGGCGTGGGGAAAGTGTATTTCTGGTGTAATTTGAGATGGTTTAAATGAGTCTGAAATCGAAAGATAGAAATTCCTGTATTTTTGCAAGACAATGCCAAGGGATCGGAATATTCTCGGACAGCAGTACCAGCCTAACTTGCCGACGTAGAGACGCAAACAGTGAATCTTGGTTGTATTTCGGAACTGTCGATCCGAATATTCTCAATCCAATTCAAGATAATCTCATATTTACGTCAAATAATGCCAGACGAAAATATTTTGCACGAACTGTGGAAGGGGCTTGCTTTAAAATTCTTGAGGAGAGAGAAATGCTTTCCTGGTGTTTTTCTGGATGAGAAATCAGAATAATTTGAAAAAGGATTTTAGAAACTCCCGTTACTTTGCCGGATAATGCCAACCGACCGTAATGTCACCCTTCAGAGACTGAACTTACAGGAGCAGGGGCGTTGAAAGTGGACACCGAGTACTTCTCGGGGTGGGAACGAGAGTCTGGTTACGGATTTCAAAAGCTTCCGTAAATTTTCTGGATATTACTGGAATGAGATCAAATGGCTTTAATTTCGAGTTCCACCTCCGGATTTTCATTCTCTATAGCAACTAAACTTTCAGGTGCAGTCGTAAGAAAATATGATTGCAATAGGAAATTGCATCTTCGGGTATTGTTGTCACTTTGTTAGATGGTGGAAAAACTGCCGTTTCCGCAGCAGCTGCCATTGGACATTCATAAAATACAAGATGCAATATGTCCCATTGAAAAAAGAGTGGATTGGCTACAGTATTGCAAATGAATTCAATCATGATCAGGGACAAGTGTACCATTACCCATAAACATTCACTCAAAGCATTATATAGAGCTTTGTAAGATTTAAATGGCAACGAAAGAATATTCGGTGTTGCTGTTTTATTACTGTCTGATGATTTCCGACAGACATTAACAGCCATTACACGCTCTACTTTTGCTCTTAAGATTAACGCAAGTTTAAAACAATCGTTTTTATGGTGAAACGTGGAAACACTTCGACTGACAGCGAGTACATTTGCAAGATGATCAGTCTGACAAAAAGGAACTGATTGAGAGTGTCTTTCCGTATATACTGTACCATTATCTAGATGATTATTGCCTCTGTAATCCTGTTACTTAATCAGAAAAAATTTTGATATTGTGATGAAATAAACTTCCAGACACAGGGTTGTTGTCAGTTGATCCAACGCCTTTTAAACCAATTGACACTATTGTTGATGAAAAAAACCCGTAAATTTTCCAACCGAGTTTTGAATTCTCTAAATGTATCAGGAATGTCACCACATAATCTTCGATTGGTTCCCTGGCTATTATTTGCGTAACTTAAATTCACCTAGATAATGTAACGGTGCACGTTTCATCATCAAAAGAATTATACCAGGAACTTCTTGAAGCAAACATTTTGACTGTAAAGTTTAAACGAAAATTCGGCCCTGCTATTGCCACTTATTCCACTGATAACGTCAGAATCTCTAAGGCTTCAATTCCCGATTCGTTTGGCTTTCGCGATGACCATAAATGAATCTGAAACCCGAACAATATTTATTTGATTCTTGGACTTAGAAAAATCCATATTTCAAGAATGGGCAACTAGATGTTACAAGCTCACGTGTGCGGAAACCGTTGAATGTATTTGAGTTAACAAAATACGTGTTACGAAAAATATTGTGCACCGATTAGCGATTAGTTGTATAAAATTATTTGTTGTTTACTTTAAAATGATAAAAATAATTTTAAAAATGGCAAAGAATCAACGTTATTCACCACATTTATAAAATTAAATCTTCATCTGTTGTTACTTAACGACTTCGTTAGTAAATCATGCATTATACTACACTCAAATAGGAGATGAATGAAAGGCAAAATTAAAATAATTTGTTGTTTTATACTTTATTTCAACCCTCCAAAATTATAAACGAAGATTAATTTGACTGCATTGAATAGCTTAGGATAATATTGAACTAACGTATTAAAACAAAGCCACAGCAACGCGTGGCCGGGTCAGCTAGTATCCTTATAAAATTTTCTATTTAAAAAGAACATTAAAATTGATCATATTTCAAAAAATTGACATGAATTCCTAATGAATTTAAAATATAAAATTATGATTTGTATTTTAAGCAAAAAGATCATACATAAATTAAGTCTGAGATCAGATAATTATGCTTCAAATGGAGATTATTTTGGAAATTTTCAATAATAAATAATAATATGGCTAAAAAAAGTTACTTATTCAATTATAAAGATTAACTTTACTTAAATGATATTTTATTGGTTTTTCGAAAAGAGAAAACATATCCATATTAATAATTTCGAGGTTTTAAATAGTTTCTATTCTGGAGAAATTAACCAAGTTATTGTTTTTTTTTAAAACGAAATAATAAGTAGCGCTTTTAATGTCATATAACGTATAAATACATTACTAATCGAAAAGAGATTTAAGAACCCGATGTATTTATGCTAACAACTGGTGTATTCTATGCAATCGTTTATTCAATAATGTATAATTTTGGTAAGAAGTGGAATTCAAAGCAATTATTTAGCTATCGGATTGCGAATCAAATTTACAGAACGCATAAGTTATTTACATTTATAGTTGTTTTCTTTTGAATCGATAGAAATCGATAGTAAAAAAGGACATTCTAAGTCTATGGATTTTTTCAAGTAAATTTTTTTTGTATTGGGTTATTTGAGTACTGAGATATCACTAGGAAAAGTGCAAGCCATTTAACATTTGAAATACAAACAGGCAAAAGTTGTTAAAAGTACAGGCAAAAAACTGTCTGTTAAGTCTATTAAGTACAGATAAACTTAAGTCTATTAAGTACAGACAAACTTACGTCTATTAAGTACAGACAAAAAAAGTTGTAGTACTGGCGAAAGTAGTACTACAAATTCGTAACAATGATGAATTGAGAAGTTGAATTACATTGACCATTGAGAATGTTGATCCTGTAATGTTTCATAGAACGTGTCTAAAAATGTTGTATAGATTCGATGTGTTTCAAGCTACTACTACAATGAAATCGTTTATCATAAAACATAGTAAAAAACACACTTTGGTGTTTTCTTTATAGAACAAAAAACCGTAAATGAAAATCTTTGCTTATTTATTTGTAATTAATATTTGAAATTGTAGCCACACACACACACCTTTCGGACACCCGGCATTTATATTAAAATTATATACCAGCATATTTTTTAGTATAATGGAAAATAAAAAATGCTAATATGATTGAAAAGAAATAATCATAATAAATTACGTCTGGGAAATAAGCTATCATTTTATTATACTTCTCCGTAATTTTTCTGTTAAAAATACCACACAGCTGAAGAGACAAAAAAATTTACGTCAAATTCTTCAAATCAGATAATGAGATCTCCTTTGAAACTTTAAAACAGCCCACCCAATGAAATTATGTGTAAATCTTTCAATTAAAAATATATCCATATTTCTCTCCATCAAAAAGAAGATATACCTCTTTACCGTCTCAATTACTATAATTCAAACAATGTTGCTGCAATACATCATGATATAAACGAGCAACGAAATGAGAAAAGAAATAAGGAAATTAGCTCAAAGGAAGTGAGGAATTTTCTTTCGTTTTGGAGAAGTAGGTTTAAATGGATCTTAAATATCCCTCAGAGAGAGCAATTCTCTTTCATCTTGCAGCCCACTTTCCTCTCCAGTATTAAAGCATAAATTTGTGTTTCAATCACGAATATCGTGTTTGCCCTTATTTAAAAAGCGGGTGTGTAATGGAATGACGGACTTCCTTGTTCGTCCACTTCTGAATTGTTATTCGTCTTTTTTAAATTCAGATTCGTTAGTCGCTTGAATAAAGGAATAAAATGTAATGCCTGCGGAAATCACTATGGAAATCAATGTTTGTTGCTGCAAGACGAACACTGCCGCAGAAAATGATCTTATTTTTAAAACAGCTAAGTATTATAACAAAAACACAGAAACCTTTTGTTAGAGATTTAAAAATATAAATCAGTTTACTGGCGGTTTTATCGAATTTTGCACTAATCATAAAGGAAATAAAGATATGAATTGCTTGAATCTTAATATAGTAAGAATATAAATATATAAGAACAGGAAATTTTATATATATATATGTATACTTAGCTTAGCGCATACAGATAGGGAAATTTCAAAGTATGTAATCAATTTAATGTATTTCCCTCGCGAAACAGGTGTTTAATATATAAGTAGCTTTTAGTGTAATTACCGATTTTATTTTAGGAATAGTTATTTTCCTGTTCGTAATATAAATTTCTGTAACAAATTTCAACATTTTTTAAAAATAAAACAGTAACATATCATAGATTTGAATGAGAATTAATTTCCGTATGTCAATTTTTTTCTAAAATTTCTTTTAAATTATTGAAAATTAATGGAGCTGTGGTTTCTGTGTGTTTTTCCTGTGATTTCATTTTTAGAAATGATTAGTTTTTTTTTCAGTACCAAGCATCCATTTCTAAAAAAAGACAAAATTTCTATATAATGAATGTTGATGAATACCGGTTGCGTGTGTGTGGTGATATCAAATAATAGTAATAATAATATTCTGGAGTCCTAGAATGTCTTTCCTGGATTTATTGGTAACAATAACTTTCAACAATAAACTTAACAATATTTAACAAATTAAACCATTACATTAATTAGACTGAAACTAAAGAGAATTCTAGTATTCAAAATAAAAATGCTAGTAAACAACGGCAATCTAGTACGCCGAAGCCAAGAAAATACGAGAAAACATCAGCACATGCTGTCACATGCTGTTCTAGTTATGCTGAAGCCAAGTTCAAGATTCCAACTGAGACAGAATCGGTTACATATGGTTTCTATCGATATAGACCACGTGGGTTCTGAGCGGGGTGTCAACTAAGCTCCACCTACTCAACCACCCGGTCCCTAATTTACAACAAATGTTATAGCTAAGACTATAATCCCATTTTTCATACATTTTTCTGTTCATTACATTGCAACTCATATTGAAGTTAGGATAAAGTTTCATTATCATTTATGAAGCCTATAAGCTTCGTTCAAATTATTTTATATCTTCTTTGATTTAATTTTGTAAGAGTTTCGTATTGGTTTTGTTGCGTAATTGTTTTATTTTTAGTGTACTTTTTGCCTTTGTAACTTTTTTTGTTATTTCCTTGTTTCGTAAATTTGGTTTTGTTATTTACTTTTTATTTTATAAATCTTATTTTGTTTCTTTTGCTTTCTTCTGTAAGCCCCGTGTGATACTTGTGAGGTACACGGGAATTATTTTATCTGTCTTCAATAAAAAAAATGAAAAGGACTTTTTACTTATATGGGAATACTTATTCTGGTGATACACTCCTCTCAGGAGTAGGAACACCGTAAATTGAACACCATTGACATTTTACATATCCTTTTATTGCTTAGAAATAAAATTCCAAATATTATTAATTATCCAAATAAATTCCATATAAATATTTTCTTGGTGTTAATCGATGTAATCTAAAAACCATTTTTCATATTTTCGAACTCATCTGAATATTTTTTTGCCAACTAGCCTCCTTTCTGCAAGATTTCAAAACCAAACTCTTATCTTGTGGTACACATTTTATCACGACTTCCTTGAAACATGATGAAATAATGATTAACTCCATTTTCATATCCTCATAAAAACACAATGCGATAAAATTTAATGTAACATGAGGTTAGTTATTGCAGTCCCAATAATTCTTTAGGTTCCGCCAGTCATAAAAACGAATTTATAAATAGCAGATAATGATAAGAAATCTTTCCTTATCTTTTGCTAGTCATCGGGTAGTTCCTTAAAGTCTAGTTCTAGATGATTATCTTTATAAACACAATATACTCTTTTACAAAGTTCTATAAACTTATGTCAGTTTTACATCATTCTTTGCATAGTTTTTTTTATCTGATAAATCTGAAATACTTTTAACATTTTATTACACTGATAAATAGACTGTTGATAAATTAGAAATGTTATCAACTTCATCCTATTTTTTATTATACATTTCCTTGTGAGGTCCAATATGACCGTAATAAAATGAATAATAAAAAATAAAAAGCTGTTTATAAACAAACTTTACTTGCTGTTTATATTCGATATCAATCGTTTGTTCCAGTGGCTTGCGAAATAATATTTAAGAAGGAATGAATGAAAGTATCACGCGTACATAATTATTAAGATATAGACAAATAATATTTAATGGAAGATTATGGAACACATGTTTAATTAAAATGTTATTTAAACATTAAATGTTAAGATTCGATTTTATTCGTTCATGCATATAATTATTAAGTTAACCCTGAAAATAAAAGTATTATTAAAATTAAAAGTATTACATATTTATTGAATTCTAATAAACGAATATATTATCTTTAAACATAACAAACTTTCGTAAATGAGGTGTTAATTGAACAGTTTTTATTAGAAAAATAGAAATAATTCATTTTTGTAACTTTGTATTCATTATCAACAAACATAAAATAAGCAATAACAATAGAATGTTGAAGGAGTAGCAACATACTACCTTCCTTCGTCAACAATGATAAAATGAGTTAACTATCATTGAAGTAATTAGTTTTAGTATTGCAATTCTTTATTGTTATTCGTTTCACACAAATCTGTCTTTTTTACAATTTTAAAATTATTTTGTAATTTTTTTACAAGATTACAATATTAATTTGAAAAATGATCAAAATATTATCATTTGAATAATTTTATGATACTTTCAAAAAAGAGGTATGTAAATTAGGGAAAATTTTAATCAATGCTCGTAGTTAAAAGAAACATTGATTTTAAAACACCATTAACTATTGGCTATTTTTTGCATAAAACTTTACAGACTGTAACATATAATAGTTATAATTGAAATAAGTGCTACTTATTTATATAACGTCAGAATGAGAAATATTCTATAGTAGTTTTTGCTTTTCCAATAGTAATTTGAAGATGTAAAAAGGAAGTCTATATGTTCATTAAATATCATAATATATTTTCTATCTAACAACTGTCTCATAAAATTCTAAGAAAATTCCTATTTTTAAAATAAATTAGATTACAGTTTCAATACCTAAAATAAATATCAACATATGAAGTTATATTAATCGATTTTAACTTATTTAATTTAATTACAATTAACACTAGTACAATAATTATCATTAGTTCATTTTTTTGCAATTATCTAATATAAGTAATACGTTTTCCAATATAATTCAACTTTCATAATCATAGCAGCAGGGATTTTTTAAACTTTTTTTTTAATGATTCCCACACACACATAAGTAATTATTGGAAAAAAACGATAAGATTTTTAAGAAACTCTTCAAAGTTAAATTTTTGAAACGAACTAAAATTTCAGTGTTTTTAAACTAATGTAAGAATAGTACTCATTATAACAAAAAGCATTTTTTGTTTCTTTTGTGTAGCGGCATAGTAATAATTTTATACAATGTAAAAGATATTAACCTTCTCTTTTTGCATCAACGTAACACCTGGATTTGTAATAATGTTTCTACAAATATTCATAATCCTTATTGAAAAACTTCATCTTGTAAACTGTCAGCTTTATATATATATATATATATGCATATATATATATATACAGGGTGTCCAGCCTTAATGTGACCCAATAACTAATTCCCGAACCGTTCGGTTTAGATATGCACTTCCAATTTGAAAAATGTTTTTAAAAAGGTAAGGAATGTTTTTACGTGCTTCTCAAACCAAAAAACCAATTTACGAAAAAATTACAAAAATTAAATTTGTATACGGTTTTTAGGTCCTATCATTTATATTTAGGAAAAGGTGCAGTACACAAAAACAAAGTTAACAAAAAAAGTTTCATTTTATTACGGTAAAAACTGGTCGAGTTATGCCTACATAAATTTGCAGCACCCGAGTTGCTCAGAAAAGGGGGTCGTATAAAAATGGAGTTTAGAGAACAGTAATGTATTATCTACAGAAAGAGCAAAAAAAAAACCACCATAGTAATATTAAAACATCGTAGTAAACATCATAGATAGAGAATTTGTATTGCTGTATGACAAATAATAAAAATTAAATTAAAGAAATACAACTTGTATCGAAAAGATTGAAGCACCTTGTTTTAACAAATAGCAGTAAAATAATACAGGATTTGCCGTTCAAATTATAGCATAATGTGGAATGATGCGCCAATCATGAATCAGGGGCTGTATTATATCAGAATGACCAAATTAACTTAAATAATGGTGAAGGCACGAGACAGGGAATACGTCTATTGCAACACCCAGTTTTATACAAGCGCTGAACAGCACGGGCAATTGTGCAATAAGATGGATGTCTTCGAGAGGGAAATTTAATTGCATAAAGTCTTGCTGCCTCTCTTTTATTTCGATTACACTGCCCATAAAACAGTACCATTTCGCAGTATTCTTCATGTGTATACATCTCGTTCTCCCATACTAGAATTCGTAATATTAGAAAACGACTGTATGCAATTGCAAGCGTCTGCACAACCGATTTTTAACGTTCGTCATGATCAGCAAAAGCGCAGCAAATCAGACTGAAGCCACAGCATATAAGTATATTTTTTGGAACTGCTTTTAAAATGTTTTCTTCGTCCAAAATATTTTATTTTTTCTACGATTTACACGTACACAGAATAAATTTTATTTCAAGTACTCAATTATTGTATTATTAACGTATGCTTTTAAATTTAAAAACGATTTACATAAAAGTGACGTGTAAGAGCGAAAGTTTCCTGGCAGAGTTCCAACTAATTTCACTTTGGAGACAGCCCCTTACTAGCTTCTTGAAAATGGTCCAGAAAATGGAGAAAATATACATTTTTTAAAGCTCCATAACTCGGTCAGTGTTTATCGTAATAAAATGAAAGTTTTTGTGTTTACTTTGTTTTTGTGTACTGCTTCTTTTCCAAAATATGTGATAGGATCTGGGGACCATATAAAAAATTAATTTTTGTAATTTTTCTGTAAATGGGTTTTTTGGTTCGAAAAGCACGTAAAAACATTCTTTACCTGTTTTAAAACATTTTTCAAATTGGAAGTGCATACCTAAACCGAATGGTTCGGGAATTAGCTATTGGGTCACATTAAGGCTGGACACCCTGTATATATATAAATATGTATATGTATATATATAGATATATGTATATGTATATATATGTATATATATGTATATATATATATATGTATATGTGTATGTATATATATGTATATGTATATATATATGTATATATATATATCTATATCTATATATATATATATTATGCTATTAAGTTTGTTGATTTTTATAATTCTACTACTAAAATGCTCCACACTTTGCTTCCCGCTAATATTGTGGCTGGGGAGCAAAGTGTGGAGCATTTTATCTTTTTTTGCTCAAAATTTAAGAAAGAGAAAATACTTGAAAGTCAAATTGCATGATCTTAAAATCAGTTGGAGTCCTAATTTTTTTCAACTTGTTTGAAGTTCCTTCCTTCACTTTATTTTGTATCTTCATTGATCTGATTTTGTAAATTTTTATAAATTTTTCAATTCTCTATTTTTGTAATTTTATTGCATTGATTTTGTTTCGTAAGTGTTTTACTTTGTTATGTATTTTTTTCTTTGTAAATGATTTGTTTTTGTTATTTTATTATTTTGTAACTCTTATTTTGTGAATTACTTTTATATTTTATTTATGTTATTCTGTTTGTTTTACGTTCTTCTGTAATCCCCATGGGATATTTACAGGGAATTATTTTATCTGTCTTCAATAAAAAAATAAAAATGATAAATATTTTACTAGTATAGAGTTAATAAAATATCAGATTTCACATGTAATAGATCGACGCTAATAAATGTAAAATAATTTTACATGATTGCATTAAATAAATTAGTTTAAAAATTTGAACTTGTCACATTCAGATTAATTCCTACTTATTATGATTTGATTTAGTAAAAAAATAATGCATATGCTTATTGAATTCTACTAAAAATATTTATTAATGATTTAAATTTCATCTTTGCAATTAAAAAGTTTTGAACTTCAGACTTAATTTGACGATTAAAGGTTAAAAGAATAATTGATCACTTATGAAACATGATTTTAATCATTTAAAAGTAAAATGTTTCAAAAATTTCACTTGAAATATTTATAATTTTTTTAAAAAAATTAAATAAATAAAATACTTGATGATTAAAGTCTTATTCAGTGTATAATTTTCAGATTAGTTTCTTAACAATTATTTTATTAAAGCCCTAATTTAATTTATGTGTTCAATTTTTTAGTTTCTTTATCATTACAAAGTGCAATTTAAATGAAAGTTGAGGAGCATTTATATTTAATTGAAAAAAATATTTATAACAGTTTTGATAACTGAGTATCCGTAGATAAAAGATACTTATGAATTCAGTTCACTAAAAAACAGAGAGAGAGAGAGAGAGAAATGTCTTGTAGCTTTTCGCAACATTCTTGGCCTCTTCAGGCGAAAGATACATAGTTCTCAGGGGAAAAAAATCCCCGTCTCTGCTTTGGCAAGATACTAGACTTCACTACTTCGATTTCTGTGAGAACGCAATGTTCTTCAAGATACATTTCGTCACAAGTAAGATATCAGACGCCATTGCATTGATCTGTCTAGGAACACAGCGCTTTGTTTACAATCAAAGAGAAGCTGCTTAATTTAAGTTCTGACTTTATATTTCGTTAAGCGGTGATTGTTGTTTATGAAAGTCCATTATTTCGCTTATAGACCAGTTATATGTAATTGATAATAAATAGAAAATTATTATTTAAAAAAAATGCTATTATTGTATTTGCTTTTTCTTAAGAGAAACACAGTAAAATCTTCCCAGTTCTCAGAATTGGTTTTTTAAAATTATTTTAATTTTCAAATGTTTTTTTTTTAATTTTAAATATTTTTACCTAAATTTCCAAGGTTGCAGATTTAAGGTATCCGACTACCCTGAAATTGTAAATTTCGCCAAAAATTGACAAATTTTTGGGGGGATTTTATTTTATAGTCTATTTTATTAGCTTTATAAAGTACCAAGTTTATTATTTTCCTTTCACTAGAACAAAAACTACAAGTATTTTAGTAAAAGCAGATGCCATTACTTTAAGCAAGATGTCATATTTTAAAACGCGTTTCACTCGAAATGTGTGTGTGTTTTTTTTTAAATGCGTAAGCGGGGACAGTGAATGCTAAAAAAGTTTTGAAAGTATTAAACTGAAATTTTTTGTGCATCTCCTGTATAATAGTAGAAGTGTTTTAACCTTCATATTTATCAATCGCTGTTTTATTAATAATTTTACAGCCCCTTATGTGAATATAATCACTGTTTTCTAAGCAATTTCATATTATAACTAAGATAAAGTGCTCTAGTATTTTAAAAATTAAAATATATCTTATCCTGAAGGTAATTTAAAAAAATGAATAACATAGCAGCGCATCAGAAGTGAAAAATGGCAAATTTGTTGATAAACTTTTGGTACAGAGGAGGTCGCGTTTACATTATATTTTGTAAACTTTTACCCATTTTTTTCCATTTTAGTAATAATAATTTATTTTTCTCTTCTTAATTTTTGCATATTTTTCTTAAAATGTACTAAACAAATCTAAAAACCACAAAAAAAATCTCCATATTCTCATTTTTTTTTTTAAAGAAATATTGTCACAAGTAATCGGATACCTTATTGAGACTATTTTCCCTTCGTTGTCATCGATACATTTCAAATCGTTGTCATACCTCAATTACATATTTCTTTATAATTATCAACACTTTATGTAACATGTTAAGTAGTGCAACATTGGAAATATTTTCACTTTTTAGTATGCCATGTGATTTTAACTTTTTAAAAATTTAATTGATCAAATCCAATGCCCCGAAAGTAAGAAAATATATACAAATAATACACACAAAAAAAGCCATGATAACAGATTAACTGAAAGACCCCAATCCTTTTTAAGTAAATTTTGTTGAACAGTGGGTAATCGTTCTCTGGTGTGGAAGTTTTGAGAGAAGGGTGCATTTTCGAGTGCCATCACTTGACTTCGGTTCAAAATATCGAGGTCCGCCTTCATTAACCCGTAAATAATTTCAAAACGTATCCGTGAAAAAATACTCACTCTATAATTTTAATAGGCTTAATCTTTTGCTTTTTTTACCGCTATTATTTTGTTTAGAAAATATCTAGGGGTTATTTAAGCAATTTTCATTTTGTATTATAATATAATGAACATTTTTCTATTTAATAATAATGCTAATTTCTAATTCAATGATTCAAATGGTAATTAACTGTTTAGTTATTAAGGCAATTACAGAGATTTAAAAATGATCAATTAAACATTAAATTCTGAATATTTATGTAACTTTTGAAGATGATTCTTATTTTTGGTGTAGATTACTAAATATGAAATCTAGTTATTAATTTTAGTGCAAAATGTAAGATTAAAAAAAAATAATTTTTAAGAGATATTTGGAAAGAAGTTGACTATTCAAATTAAGTGAATTGTTCAAGGGTCTCTTTCTTTATCTGTTTTAATGAATAACTTTTTTTTATTAAAACCTTGATCTTTTTGTGTGTGTTGATATGATTCATTTCTTACATCATAAAAGTAATAAGAGTTTAGCATGTACACACTTTTTACTTTACAAGCTTTTCGTGATATAAGTTACCTTTATATATAATTCTAGTAAGACGATAAAAAAAATTGCGCTATTCATATGAAAGCTATGTTCTTGGCTTAGATTTACTACTTTAAAATCATTTGTACTTGCTATAAGCATAGTATTCGTTTGATCAGTGATTTCTTTTTTTTTGTTATTTATTGTCTGCATCTGTGATTATAAATTTTTAGATCAAGGTGTGTTGCCACAAAGCACCTGTCAGCATTTCAAATCTTTAAATATGCAATGGATAGAAAGTTAGGCCAAGGAAGCAGAGAAGGAGGATTAAAAAGTGTTCTCCTCACAGATTCTAAATCATCATTCTAAAATTCCAGTGTATTCCAACAAATAAAACCGGTCCCTGAAAGACCTTGCTGAAGTCGCTAGGAACAGGTTTGAAATGGCCTTGCCCAAGTACGCCCGACTTATATTATTTTTTGGATCGTCTTCCTTTCTCTTATATTGAAAGATTGTTTTTTGCAAGAGAGCCGCAGGAATGTCTGAGGATATGGTGGTTGTGGTCGTTACGAAACAGTTGAAGAGGGAAAGCATGAAGCAATCGATTTCTTACGTAGGGTTTGGCAAGTGCATGGAATTCTTTGTGGTAGCAATTAAATTGTTTAAACTTTAAAGAAGATCAATTTAAATCAATTTTAAAAAACAGTATTGTTTTGCGAAGGTGGTTTCTGAAAAACTTTGTAGAAAAGTTCGTTCCTCTATTTCGGTGCAGAGGTTCTTGCTCATGCTATCAAAATTATATTTATGTGGGTTCTTAATATTACATTAAATTATTATAAATCTAACGTACGGCAAAACAATTGAAATGCAGTACAAGACAAAGTAAAATAACCAAGGTCATACCTTAGCGCAGCGGTTCTTAAACTTTTGATCACCGCCAACCCCTCTCCCCTTCATGTATTGGTCTGACATCGCGGCCTTCCAAGATTTAAAAAAAAACCTCTCTCACTCCCAACACATGGCTGAGTGATTTAAGGGTTCCTCAATAATCATAAGACAACCTATGCTTCTTATACAGGCTTTTTTAATCCTTTTTTCTTCTTTAAAAAAATCAGTAAATATCTAATTAAAAAATTACAAAATACTAATTTCATATAAATAAATATTGTATTTTTCTGTTTTATTTAGTGATCTGTTCTATTAATCAATTTAGGATTAATTAGTGATCTTCTCTAGGATGGCACATTTTTCAATTTTTCCACGAGGTCTTTCAGTGTCAGTAAAAGAGGGAAATCTTAACATAACTGAGAAACCTTCGCAAACCCCCTAGAAAACGCTAAGGAGTCCAGGGGACCGTGGACCACAGCTTAAAACTTAGCGGATTCTTAAGCTTTATACTAAGATTTCACGGTTAAATTAAATTTGAAGGTGAAATAAAATTTTTAAAAAAGGCAGCTGTAAATAATGCTAAGAAATTTTATTACTGGAATTCGTTTCTAAAATTCTAAGCCACCCTAATGAAGAGAATCCAGAATCAATCTACTTCTTCACTAAAGAGAACAAAAACAAACTAAAACGCATGATTTCACTTTCGGAACTGATTGTTCATAAATATATTCTTAATAAAATCACCACATTACACACACAGAAAAAAAGACCAATCCATACATTTTCAATGTATTTTTCCTAAAAGAGAGAAAGTATAAAAATTAAAATTAATAAATTGTATTAAATTCGGATAAAATCTAAGCAAATTAACTGGTATTCACATTTATTATTAAGATAAATCAAAGTTGGTACCAAAAACCGGTTTTTTAACGCATTTAATTAATATCTTTTTAAATAATTGCAATATCGGACCGAATTGCAAATCTAAACCATTCTCGGATCCACTTGAATACATACAAAAATATCATCAAAATCGGTCCAGCCGTGTAGGAGGAGTTTAGTCACATACACACGCACTGAAGATGTATATATATATATATATAAATATAATATTTATTATTATCAGTATACTTTTCTTCAAAAGATACACAAATTAACTAAATTAATGTTAGCAGGTGCACTTTGTGGTAAATTTTTATTACTTGTATTACTAACTTTTTAAATATATCTCGCTAAAAGAGCTAAATTCATAACAGTGTTGAAACTTTTTAATACCATTTATTACTGTTTTACGCACACATTTAAATATATCTTAAAAATCGGTACTATGCATATAGAAGAAATTTCTGAGTCTTTTTAAAAATTTATGAGATCGTTACTACTTTTAATATTTACTGTAATTGAGATTAGTTGTACATAGTGAAAAGGATTCTATCATGTCTGTATGTGTGATCATTCGTCATTCGGATGTATATCAACATGATAAATTTTCATAAAAGAAAACCTCTCAAAAATAAAATACTGAAGAAAATACGTTTTTAACATTGCATTGAGACATAAATGCTTCAAACTAGATTTCTAATTAACTGTCAACAAAAGGAAATATGTTTTTGATTATGTTTTAATTAACACACATTGGAATTACACAAAGCTCTACGGGTGATTAATTTCAATTCAATAAATTGACAAAAAAAAAAGACATACGAGTAATTAATTACTTCTCCCTCTAAATTTGCTTTGACATGGTGGTTTTTGATAGAATCTGATTTCAGCTAAACGTTTTGGTTATGAATTTTGTGAACCTCTGTTGCCAAGTTATCGAGGAATCAATGAAATGAAAAAGCACATTCATAATTCAGTAATTAATTTCTTAAAAAATGACAACTTTTAAGGAATGTTTCGAAACATAATCTTAACCGCAACATAAAAATAATGTATTTGTTTTTTAAAAATAAATTTTTTTACTTTTTTAATAAAAATTAATCTTAATAAATAACATTTATTCAAACATTTTTAAGAATTTTGAAAAATATAAAACCTACTAAATACAATCAATATTTAAAGTGTCATAAAAAATCAGTTTATCAACTAACACAAAAATTAATTTAATTATTAAATATCACCTTCACAATTTTTCTGATTGAGGATTTCTAGAAATTTAGTTAAATTTATTCTACTTAAATAATATATTAAAACAAGTATTAATAAAAACTCTTATTATAATACAAATACCAATTTTTAATTTTCATTTAAATTAATTTTGTTAGAATAATATGTTTTAATAAAATGAACGAAAACCAGAAATACATATATACAAACCAGAAATTTATTCATGCAAGGTAATTCTTCTCTGTAATAATTTTCTGAAACAATTAATAAGATTTAGTTTAAACAAACACTTTTTTAAAAATTAACTCACATTAACTTTAGAGATAAATTTTAAACAATTTAAAAAAAGAGGGGATGATAATTATAGTACAGAAATTTTGATTTTAGCTATGTGATATATTATATATTTAATAAAATATATATTTAATTTTTCATCAAAATGAATGAGGGAAATTTAAAAAATCTTAATTTATAAATTCTAAAAAATTTACATTTATCAGTAAATATTATTTATACCCCACAACGTTCTAAAATAACTAAATGAATGCAAACTGAAAGATAAATTGCAATTTAATTGCTTTTAAATCCAGATATTTATAAGTGAATCGATTAAAATTTAAACCTAGAATCTTCAATGTTCCCGATCTTTCTTTTTTTTTAAAATCAATTTCAAATCATTGTAAATAAATATTATATGTTGCTTTAATCAAAAAATAAGAGTTATTGTTTATATTGAATAACTTGTAGCTTAAGGCAAATATAAATATGAAACATGTGCTAAAACATTCATGTTATTCGCCAATCTAGATAACGGATTTAAGCAATTCATACTAAATTACATAAGAAGAGGTTGATAAAATCTTTTAAAATTGGTGAATAAAATGCACGTAATTATAGAAAAAAATGTAATTGTTGAATTCAGTGAACTGAATAATCTTTCTAAGAAGGTAGAGAACAAACATTTGAACCGGATTAGACACATTTATGCAAGAGTAATTTCTCAACGTGTATCTAAATTACCTACTATTACATACTTTTGAAGGAGAAAACAATGCTATTACGTTTATTTTTAACAAATATAATTCGAAAATATTTATCTAAACTCTCCATCTACTCTTAGATCATTGAGAAAATGCTTACTAAGGATGTAGGAATATTTAAACTTTAAAACGTAAATTAAGTCGCAGTTAATGTTAAAAGGATTTATATACTGAATCAATAATTTGATAAAGCATTTAATGTGTGTTTTCATTTTTTATCATTTAATTTCCAATATTTACATTTCTGTAATTTAGATCAGAAAGCTTTTCATTCAATTGATTCGTTTATCAAACTTAAAAACTCCAAAGAAGAAACATTCGGATTAAATAATAAGTTGAAAACATTGAAAGAACTATTTATGATATCAATGCACTTAATTTTGAATTAAAAAGTACTATAATGGACCTTTTTCTATTTGTTAATTACTTATGAAATATTATGTTTAAATAATACTTTTTGCCCCGCATTTCATCTGTTTCTTAGTTTTTACATTAGAAGATAAGTTTAAAACAATAAAACATATACACTTTTTATTCACTTGAAGGATTGGTTTTGAGAACGAAAATATTTTCATGGGTCAGAAAGGTATTTTATAAAGGTACTAGTGGATAATGCTCGGCGTTCCTCAAGTTAAAGAGAAAATTTTAAACCTTTTTAAATAAAAAACATAATTGTTAATAAGTAACTGATATATATATAAATTTAGAAAAGTCTAAGCCAACAATGAAAATATGATTTAAATTTCTGAAAAAAATTATTAAATGTTAAGATAATTAAAACTGTATGTAAGGTAATATGCAATAATCTATACCACATTATATGAAACAGTTATCATATCAATTTTATTTTCAAGCTGTTTTAACTTCAATATACTGTAATATGTAAGAAAACATTTACGGTGTTTTTTTTCTTCTAAATTCCCTCAAACCTTAACCTGAAAGCGTTATAGTTTTATTTTAAATTTACTTAAGTAAAAATTTACGTATGAATTCATTAATTCATAATCAATTTTCTCTTTTTTATAATTTGATTTTCTCTTATATTAAACAAATAAAAACGATAAAAAAATATCATGATTATTCAATTGAAAGTGAGAATGAAAAATACGTTATACATAACATTCTGTTAAACATTCCTTTTATTAATGTTATTTGAAATCAGTTAAATAAGTTTGTAAAGTAATACATTTTCCACATCAAAACTTGTAAAAAATATTTTTAGCAGGAAGCTTAAAATTCTTTAGAAAATTTCCTTCTTAAAAATTTGATTGTTTTGAACAATTTAGTAAATACTTATCAAACGATTCAGCAAGAAAAATAGTAATTAAGATATTCGTTGCTTTCATTCAAAATATTATTAAAACTGCACAACAGAATATAGGAATAATAATAAAAAAATTATGGGTAATCAGATTATTTTATAGACATACTTATAAATTTCCTATTAGTATCATAAATTTCAAGCTTTCTACTAAAAACTAAAGAAGACTGATTGAAAGATTGCCACATCTTTTAAATGTTGTCAATTTTGATCTTACAGTCTGTATGGTAGTAGGACATAATTTTATTCCTAGATAGATAGGTATGTACTCAAACTTGCATGAGGTTCTTTATAAAATTAACAATGATAATTTTTGTTTTGCATCTTGAAAAGATAAAAAAAAATTACTTTTTTGAGTATCTATAACCAAACTATGGGTTAATATAGGTTTAACAAGATTTACTTTTTTCTTTTATACATTTAGGAAAGATAAACCATCTAATTGATTCAAAGTGAAATTATCGTTTACATATCTTCACTTCTCTTAGAAGATTTTTTTAGAGATACTATACTCTTGGAAGAAAATCCTTAATTATTCTCTTTTAATTGTCTGTCTCATCTTGGGAAAATATTTATCACCCAAATTTTGTGTGAATAAATATTCAAGAAAAAATTTTCTGTTGAAATAATAAAAAAACGACAAATTAGTCAAAATGGAGGTTAATAAGTTTAAAACATACACCCTCTTTTAATATTTAGTTACCATTTTATAATTTAGTAAAAAATAGTTCATGTGTTTTAATTTTGCAAAGTTGTTTAATATCTTTCACAGCACACAGATCAGTACTGACTTCTCTGTTTACAAAAGAGTCTTTGCCTCAAAGTACAAAATGCACTTAAATTAAAAGGCAATAAATGTTAAACATGCCTTAAACATGCCTTAATCATATTGAATGTTATTGTTTAATTTATCAGAAAACTAGTCTTATGAATGGGATAACATTTTATTAAATTATTAAAATAAATATCACTCATAAAAACCATAATAATCTAATTTAATTTTTTAAAATAAATTTCGTTCTGAAAAAGAAAAAACTTTTTACCTCTTCATTATCTACTTGCCTTAAAGTTTAATTTAAAATTTCCTTATTACATGTCATATGATGGATACGCATATCAGCATAATTAAAATTCGATAAAAAAAAATGTAAGGTATACAAATTCCTGAAATAACATAAAACTTCGTTCAGATTTTTTCTTTTTTTGGAAAGTATTTTAAAGTGCACATCGGGATAACATATTTTGAAAACTTTTGTATTTCACAACAAAAGCAATTTAGGAATTTTATTTATGACTTTCGCTTCAAACAATAGCAACTATATCATTACCAAATGGATCTGATCGATTGAACTGTCAAAAGGTTTTTCTTCAGTTGTTATTCACGACTAAAAAATGTTCAACGTCCAGAGTCAATGTCAGGAGGATATCAGAATTCTCTTCTCACGAGAATCATTAGTGGTAAATAAATCATTATTTATAATTTCTTTAAGTACTATTGTTTTATAATCTAGCAAATATGCCATTTTTATTAAACCTGATTATTATGTGATTAAAACTACTAAGATATATCTAGATAATATAAACTATTCTTATATTAAAAAATCTCAACTTAAAATAAGATTAGTCAGCTATCAATTATTTAATTCGTTATTTGGAATCCACCTAAATCAAAATCAGTCTTAATTATAAAATCTTTTCTATAATAGAAATTCTTTAAAAAAGATAAAAATTATTTTAGAGGAATTTGTGCTTATAATTAAATTGAAATTGGAAAACACAAATTAAGATTATAACAAATTATATTTTTTAGATTCCTGATTTTGAAGGACAAAATTGCTACTTATCGTGTACTTCCTTCAATATTTGAGAGAAAGCATTTTATTTTTAATGCTTTTATCTTTAAATGAAATTTGTTAGAACACTTGATGTAAAAAAAAATGATTTCCATTTCTTAAGAAATAAAATACATTACATGAATACACAGAATTTATATTATTGTTTACAGAAATGTTAATAGGATATAGGATACTTAAAAACTAAAAAAAAAAACATAAATATTATTTACTTACGTTTTGACGATAATTTAAAAATTTAAGTTTTTAAAATTAAAATCCCATTTCATTTATATAGCTATATGATATTATTTATGAAACTTTAAAAATAATAAATGATATTACAGAAAAACCGAAACAAAAAGTAGTGAACGCATATGTGTGTGTACTCAATTGCAGCTAAAATTTCTTTCATTGAAAGGTATAAAATATTCTGGTTAATTCATATCAACAAGCTTTATAAAACAAGAATTATCACTCCCAATTATAAGCACAGTTTGCATTGAAGAAAAAAAAGATATACCGTAAGAATGATAAACATTTGAATACAAATTATGTTTTGAATCTTCCTTTCTTCGCTTTAATTTGAATGATTGTATGTAAGAAAGGTATATTCACACTTGTTCACAATAACAAGCGGATCATTACTCAAAGTTTAATTTACTTTATGTAATGAACTTTATCAAGATATCTTAAAGCCGCACCCATGTAGTATCAAGGGAGTCGTTTGAGGTTCTTATTTCTCTGTGAAAAGTCGTTTGTCATGATTAAAAAAGGTGCTTAAAGATCAAAACATCTGACATAAGTTCTTCCAATGCATTGAAACAGAGTGGGAATGCCTTTTTTTAATCATTTGTTAAACGATATGGAATTGGCATTTTTATTATTTTCTTAACAAAGTCTGTATATGTATTTTAGTATTATACTTCATGTTTGAATTGCAATAAAATATTGAATATCATAGTGCATTAATTGTATTCTTCATCTAGTTTTAGAGTTTATTTGCAGTTTTTCTTAAAATAATTAATTTTTTTCTATTATGCCATTCAATTATTTTAATTTCTTGTTTAATAACGGATTTAATAATTATAATGTAATATAAATTTATAAAAAATATTCACAGAAATTGTTATGAAAAAATATTCTTTATTAAAAAAACGGTATGTATCAAAAATTGAAAATAAAAAGAAGCAGTAAGGTTAGCTTTTTGAAATATAATTATATTATTAATAACTTCAGAGAGATAAAATTCCAACGAATTTCAAACACAATAAACAATTTAATAAAAAAAAGAAATGAATTGCTTATGTGGTACGAGATAAATCATTCAGATACATAATATCTTTATTTAATACTTAAATTATGCTTTTATATGCTAATATGATTAATTAAATAGTCCCCAAAACACCTATTTTTAATTATAAACCAAAAATTAAAAGCTCCTATCAATTATTTTAGGATATTAAATAAATAACTTTAATAATTCATTAAAATTTTACTTTTTAATGTTTCTAGAACAAATGACTTAATGGATGGAATGAAATAAGAAAAAATCTTCAGAAATAAAAAGTATGTAAAATCATTTTTTAAATTTAAAAAAAAAAATTTTTTTTATTCAACTTTTTTTACATTACGTATAATTACCCATTTTTTTACTGTAATTTAATATGCTCCTAATTATTATTTTTATTTATTTGAAGAAAATGAAAACACAAAAATTATTTTTCTAAAATTGCTGAAATTATTTAAACATTTTGTAACATTAAAAGTTTCATCAATACATTTAAATAATAAAGGTACCATTTTGACGTAATTATAAACTAATCTGGAAACTGTAGAGTTGTAAAAAATTTGCTGTCCTAGGAAATATGATGCTAAGTTAAATTTGTTTTCGGGGACAATACCTTAGAAATTTCTTATTTATGAAAACTGCTTATGTATTTCTTAAGATTTGTATCCAGCTACTCTTTTTCACTTCTGTATCGTTAATTCGACATAGCATTTAACGGAAAAAAACTGTGTGGGCAATACTTTATCTGAAGCTTTTACTTCCTGTAAGAACTTTAAACCACTGAATCTTCTTACTTAAAGAAAAAATTGAGATAATCTAACAATATAAATAGAAAGAAAAGGAAATTAAGGATCGAGGCATGTCATCCTTAGGGAACAACTAATCACATCATTTAAAGATTCCAGAAGTTAAAAGAAATTTGTAAAGTGAAAGTTTTTGAACACGAGAAAAGCAAGGATATTAAAGAGAATTAAAAGTCTTAGCCAAAAGAAAGGTAAAGTCTGGTGCGATCATAATTTTTCTAAGTGCAATAGATCCATTGTAGTTATTTTAAAAAGACGTTTCGACACAATTCTCATCGAATGGAAAAAGTGAACAAATATAGTTCCTTTTCTAAATTAATTATGATTATCTCTTGTTTCAAATGATTTTAGTTTTTATACTGAAAAAAATATTTCATCTCTTCCCATTCAAAATGACGAATATTTATTGTCATATTTTATTTGATTGTTACTATTATAAAGTTTAAAGAGGTTTTATGTTTTGTAACTTCGGTTTCTTTCAGTTATATTTATTATTTTTTTAGTTCTGTTCCATTGCGTTACTTAACTTAATCATTACGAGTCACTTTTTCAAAATTTTTATAAAAAGTCTACTTTTATCGGAAAATATAAAATATGTCTTTCCATAACTGTTCTCATTTCTATTCGTTCTAAATTATAATATCTGGTTTCAATGCCATAAAATGTTTTATTACATACTTACATTACATACTTACAATTCCATACTTACTTATTCCATACTTACTTATTACATTACGAGTCACTTTTTCAAATATTTTTTTAAAAAGTCTACTTTTGTCTTAAAATATAAAATATATCTTTCCATAACTGTTCTCATTTATATTCGTTCTAAATTATAATATCTGATTTCAATTCCATAAAATATTTATTAATACTTACAATTTTATTTTTATAATTCTAATTTGAATAATTTTTATTAAATAATAGATACATTTTAGCTAAATGTTTGATCAAATGTAAAAAAAGTAACATTTCATCGTTTTATCATCTATTTTATTCTGCGGATCGATTTATACTTTATACTAATTAATAAAAAATTAGTTGGAGGTATAGAATCAAAGCACATGATTAGACTAGATTCTAATTTCCATATATACTTGAACTTTTATGTTTTCAATACTGAGTTCTAAAGACATTTAAAAAATGCACCATACTAAACTTTCTTCGACTTTCTTTTGTTGTAACGAAGTTACGCAGATGTTTGTTAAGAACTCTTTTTCCGTTATAAAGTTACGTTTGAAATTCTCTGCAAGTGGTACTAAAGAAGTATCATATTTCCACCTGCGGTTTCCTCTCTCTATATATAAAGGAGATGAAGCATTCTCGCGAATAATTTGTTCCCTACTAGTAACTGGTTTCTCTATATTTCATGGATTCTTGTCAACAAAATATGGGAAAAGATCTGGATTACAATTTAGGTAAATAAGTTACATTACTTTATAATATTCATGATAAATGAATCGCCAAAACTTACATTAGTAAATTAAGAAGAAATGATTTTTTGTTTGCTTTTATAATTTGTATTATGTACGTTAATTGTTTATTAGAACTAAATTAAAACGTGAACAAAAATATTTTTCAGATTTAATAATCTCTCTCAATATAGAAAATTTTCTTCATAGCTGTATTCTTAAGTAGTCACGTTATTTAATACATTTATTGATGCAACAGTGCTTTATTGTTTTCAATAATGGTAATGGGCAATTTTAAATTCTTCTAATGATAATTGAACTTAATATTTTAATACAAAACAGGAATCATATTAGTCTAGTATTATATTAAATAAATGGAATAGAATGCCCAGTAATATATTCATATTATGTCCTGGGTTGAGATCCGCTTTTAGGGGTAAAGGAAGCAATATATTTTACAGAATTTAAAAGAAAGAGAGTGTTTTGGAACCAAATTTAACCAGAATTTAAAGTTCTTGCACACCACGGGATGTGATATGCATGCTAAGAGAATGTTAACAAAAGTAATATTATCAATAATAATTTAAGTTCTACAGCGCAAAAGAAATTAAATAAAATTCTAATCCAGGAAAAAACTCTTTCTCTGTTGAAAAAAGAATTCGCTTCAAAATACAAAATCTTTAAATCGTTTTCTTTAATTGCTAACTGTTAAACATTTTATTCGCCTAACTTAAAATATTTCCCTGCTTTTTTCTAGTTTTAAGAATCTGATTTAGGATAAAATAAAAATAATTTATTCAAGTTGTATACCAATAAGATAATTCATTTGAATCATTTTCGTTATTTCTCTCTTATTTTTCCATAAATGATGTGAGAAAATAAAACAATATGAATATTTTTTCCCAGAAAGAAATGAAAATAATTTGATTATCATTAACTTTCAAATTAAAGCGATATCTTATGCATTTATTTTATAATTCATTAAGTTTTTATGAAATCCAAAATAAATAGTGTGTAATCTTTTATTAGGGAGTTATATTTTTATTCTATGTATTTAGTTCTTTAACGTATGCTCAGTATTCTTTCAATTTTTAAAGCACGTCTGGAATGGGACTAAATAAGTACTGTTTTTGAGCACGCCATTTTAAATTTAGAATTTTGCAATGAAAGTTAAAATTTTAAGAAACAAATGTCGTGCTTAAAATATTTTTATTACCCTAATATTTGTTTAAATGTTTGGATTCATATTTATGCTGTAGGTTGTAATATTTATGACTGTAAATGCAATATATAATTTTGTAAAATAAATATAAAATAAAATTACGTAAATGCTTAATTTTAGGTTATTGGGCTTTTTTATTTTGAACATAATACCCAGTAAAGGTCTAAAAGTAGTTATTTTAAAACATGAATAAAACTTAAAAAATTTAATTCTAAAGATTATACAACCAGAGCTATGCACAATGTAGTTTTCTAAAAAAAAAAAATTTTTTTTTTGAAAATGTTTGCATGTTATTTCTTATTTTTCCCCTCTCTCTTTATGTTAACATTGAAATGAGACAGAAACGATTACATATGTAAGGATGATAAAATTGTATGACCTTCTTGATAGAATAACAAGAAAATTTTTTGTTACATACGTATCTATCAATACTGTTCAATGTAAAAAAAATATGCACCACTTTAATTATCAACCAACCGTCATTCTTTTTTCAGTTGCGGTCCCAGCTCCCTAACACACAATGAAGCAAGGACCTACAGAGCAGATGGCTCCTTTCTGTAACGGACACCCTTGAATGTCTATTCTGCACTAACGGTTGCTTTTGTCATGCGAACACGCAAAGCAAACCTTTTATATACCACATAACTGAGGACACCTGGATGTTTAATTCAACTAAAGAGTGAGTATTACATTATTGTTGCTATTGATTTAAACAGAATAAATGGATTGAATAAATGTAGAGAATTACAATTTAAGTGTGGGAAAATTGCGGATAAAACTAGTAGCTTTAACATTTCTCAATAACAATAAATTTCATTAGAAGGCATTGTTCCATGTATAAAATTAAAATACATATTTTTTTCACTTAAAAACGTTGTTTCAGAAAGTATTCTTTATTTTGAAGGAAAAAAATTGGAAAATGTAACTATTAATGTATTTATTAAATATCTCTTTGAATTGTTGGGCTTAAAATTCCAATTATTTATTCGTAGAAAGTATTAAAAAATATTCTACTTTACATATTGATTTATACTATTATTACGCACAAATCCAATTCAAAACATTAGAATTACATGAAAATAAAAGCACAAAGTAGTTTGGGTTCGCATTTATTTCGAAAGAAATCAGCTTGTGTGAGATGTTTAAAGTATGTTATTACATTTTATATACTTGTAGATTAAAATATCATAAAAAATTTGTATGATATTGTAAAGTTTCCAAATGTCTTTCTAGGAATTCAAAATATTAAAATGATTATACAGAGCCCAAAATTTTAAACATGCAGAAAATAGCATCATTTAAATGAAAAACTTTATAAACAGTTAATATATTTAGTCACAAATCTCCCTTGACCTTAATATCATGAGTACGACCTACGAAATTGGGCCTAATTATTGCCCAAAAGGATTCAATTGTTCTAGAGTTCATTTTTGTCCTTTGAAGCTAAATTCTGAAAATATTTCTTCATTAAGCCTATACTTATGCTCAATGGAGTTGAATCAATGGGTTGATCAAGTAACATAATTGAATGGTTCTTAAACCAAGCATTGGTGATCTTTAACTTGTGGAAAGATGCAGAGTCTTGTTGGACGATAAACTCCTTCCAAAGTATACCTGATCACGGAATGCATGTATATACTTCGGAATTTACTATTCCAGTCAAAATGGTCAGATTCCTAAGCCAGCAGCACTCACCTACCTAAATCATGACAGAGGAGTTAAACTTCACAGAGCGTTTCCTGCAATCTGTACTAAAATGCTTTGCATGTTATGTCAATCAATGTGTGACTACGGGAAACATAAAACATTGATTCGTTTCTAAAAAGTACATTATTCGAGTTCTTTAACACTCCATTGCAATTTGTCTTTGCATCACCGCACTCTAGTCCTTTTTTGCTTGGAAGTGTGTAGAGGCTTTGTCCTGGACACACGTGACTGAAAATCACGTTGTCGCAGATTACTCACTGAATGATAGATGTTGAGGCATCCCTCCTTGTTCTCCCTCTGTCTACTTAAGAACATCAGGCTTTTGAAGCAGCACTTCCTCACTATACATTACAGCATTTTGCTTTGTCTCAGTGGGCTATTCGCTTATGACCACTATTTTCTCCATTGTTTTTACAATTTTGATTTTTAAAATGTTACGCACAATGAGGTTAGCAACAAGGTTTCTGATGAAAATTTTTTAGTAAAATCAGTTTATAGAGAAAGAAAGCTATTATTTCTGTAATCTAAAGTTTCAAAAAAATCTTTGTTTAGAATTTCATTTTGTTTATCAACAAGTAGTATTAACTTCTATCTCTGCTTTCATTTTTTAAATTTCAGATGGTCAGTATATATTTGGATAGAGAGTTTTTCGGAAGCTGAAAATAATTTATAAACTCTCATTTTTGTTTTTTATTTGAACACCATAGAAAGTAAAATAGATAAATTTTTGCATAACAGGACGGGTAATATGCTTTAAAAGCGATGAAAATGGTTTGAAGTAGTTTAATAGCTGAAAATCTATCTTTGCGAATTTAACAATATTATGGAAATTTTTTACCGTATTCTTTAGTTTTCTTAAGAAACTTTATTCATAATGGAAATTTAGACACATAATACTAGAAATTCTCAATAATAACAAGTTTAGGTGAAATTGAAGTAATTTTAACCTAAGTGAAACTTCAAAAAATTTAAGTATGCGTTCCGTATTTTTCAAATGCTTATTTCATAAAGAAAAAATGCACGAAGATTTTTAAGAGAAAAATGAGCGATGAAGGGAAAGAGGAACACTGTATGACATTTATCCTTATTTGGTTTCGACCAAAACCAACACAGGGAGAAATTTCTTTTCCTCTTTTAAATTTTTTTCATTCAACTGTTGTAAATGTGAGATAAGTAATAAAAGATTAAGATTTTGAAAACAAATAGTACAAAAAATATTAGCACTGTATTAATGGAATTTTTATGGCTTAACGTATCTCTTACAGAATTAGTGTGATCTGGATTAGCATGATTTGTTTTATATTCAATTTTTACTAATTATAAATACAAACATTGCTAATTGAACTTATTTTTATTATTCCTATACGTTGCATTATTGTTTATAATCATCTAAATATTTTGTTTTATCTTTTAAAAAAATAATTTCATATTTTTTAAAAGTAAGCTATTTTTTATTTCTGGAAAATTAGTGAGAGAACATGCTTGTTGAGTTAAGATCTGACTGCTTAGGTAGATAGAACTCAAAATATGGATTAAAATATCCGACTACCTAAAATTGTGAAATTTGCAAAAATTCGCAATTTTTTTTTATGATTTTATTTTATAGACCATCTTATTAACTTTATAAAAATACCAGTTTATTATTTTCCTCTCACTAGAACAAAAGCTGCAAGTGTTTTAGTAAAAACAGATGTCATTATTTTAAGCAAGATGTCATACTTAAACGCGTTCACTCGAAATGTGTTCTTTTTAATGCTCAAACGGGACAGTCATTGCTAAAAAAGTTTTGAAAATAACTAACTGAAATTTTTGTGTATAATAGTAGAAGAGTTTTAACCTTCAGATTTATCACAAAATATTTTATTACAAAATTATAGTCCCTTATGTTAATATAACCACTGCTATTTTACTAAGCAATTTCATATAATAACTAAGATAAATGTCTTAGATTTATAAAATTCCTTTCATCCCATCAGTGGGTCGATAAAATGAGAACCAAGCTTACTTGCGGGACCAAACACTGGGGTTTCGCTTCAGGCTGACACCTGATCGGAACATCTGCTCATGCACCCCAGCCCAATGGTCACGTATACTGAGATGGGCACAGTAGGCCTTGCCCTCATGGCTGTTGCGCCACTGAGTTTGAGTTTTTATAAAAATTAAAATATTTCTTATCCAAAAGGATATTTCAAAAATGAATAACATAGCAACACATCAGAATTGAAGATGAAAAAATTTATTCATAAACTTTTGATACACAGAATGGCCCCATTTATGCTATTTTTTGTAAATTTTTACCAATTTTTTTCCCATTTTAGTAATAATAATTTCTTTTTATCTTCTTAATTTTAGCACATTTTTCTTAAAATGTACTAAAAACAACAAAAAAATCCCCATATATATATATTTTAAAAGTTGTTGCAAGTATTAGGATACTTTAAATGCTTATGCACGGATTTGTCTGTTAAACCAAACCGTAAGATTAAAACAACAAATTTATTTTGAAGCATGTATTTCTTGAAGCTATATTAATTCTTGATAGCTCAATATCTTGTCTAAATAAGAGAATACATAATATTGTATTACGTGATTTATCACGATTCGAAAAATAACAACAAAACATACATGGCAGTGAGAAAATGCTACAAGAGACATACCGAATAAAGAAATAGAATGAGAAAAAACTACATTAAGAAAGAAAGGAAATATGTTTACAACTTATCGTAGTTGCGGTTCATTGCTTGTTTAAGTGCTCT
>BMAO01017484.1:0-17423 GCA_019973975.1 Trichonephila clavata
ACATCTAAGTAAAAAATCTTACTTCATGTGAAATCATGAATCTGCAAAGATATTGTTTAACAACTGAACGCTCATGTCAAATTGAAAGTCACAAATTACACCCCAGATTTTGCGATATGAAAGTAGAGTGGTGCAGCACTAGGCTCACAGTAAAAATTTATTTACCTTTTTATTTAATTAAATGAAGGGAAACACTAATATTTTACGTTGTCTACTTCTTATTTTAATAAATATGTTTAAAAATACATAATATATGTATAATTTCGAGTTTTTAAAATTTTTTGTATAAGAAATAGTTATATTTTGTGCATTTATTTTATGTTAAGAAATATTTTTAATTGATTCAAAATTAAATATAAAAACTGCAAATCTATATTATTGGCTCTATTCTCTAACTCTGCATGCATTATCGCGGGAATCAAATTGTTTCAAAAATTCCTACTGTGTGGCACGGTGAATCATAATTGATAGATTGGTTTTTGACATGCTACAGCTTAAAAGGTTGCCGACTCCTGGTCTATAGACATGAAACAACTATTCGACAAACGACAAAAATTCGAATTAATGCTGCAATAAAAAATTTTTTTTCTTAATTGAAACTACTTTCTAGAAGTTAATAACTGATGTACAAAAAACCAAAATGATTACTAAGAAGGAATCAAGGGACTATGGGTTGCTGAATAACTGTGATGTGATGTTTGTGGAAATAAAAGTAAACTCATTTAACCTGTTAAAGAAGGCGTCAATACTATGCAGCAGTAGTCCCCAACTCCGGTCCGTGGATCAATGGTATCGAGTCACTCAAGGAGCATTAAATTATTTCTATTTTATTTATTTCTCTCGTGTTTGTGCGCTTCCCATGGAAATCTCTTTATATTTCATGTAAAGTCGCCTTACATTAATTTTTTGGTGTAACTGAATTTTATTCTGAAGGTATGTTTAATACAGTTATATTTTAAATTATTTTGATTTAATAATTTAAACAACCAGCGCCCCCCTCAGTAGGCCGCGGTAAAATGTCAAACGTTGACCGGTCTGCGAGGATAAAAAAAGTTGGTAAGCACTGCTATGTATAATATCACTTCACGTATTCCCAGTTATTATGCGCCTTTAAAGCACATTTGGCTATTGGACACTGTGGACGTGATAGAATTCTGAAAGACTTTCAACAAATACAAAAACGTTACATGTTATGTGATTTTGAACTGTGCATCTACCAACTTTGCCAGAAAAACAGAAAATTATTTTTAAAAAAAGGCATTGTAGTGAAATCTGTGCTTTTTTCCGAATGACAATATATTGGCACTTGTAATGAGTGGGAAATAGGATGGTTTCTGTCGGACTTGGAACTTCTAAAGATATTTTAAAACAAGTATATGGGAAATCACAATTTACTTTGTGCCCTAAGAACTTGCTTAGAATTAAAATATTCCTGACCACGAAATTCCTCTTCTATCACTTGTAATTGTTCATTCAATGGAAGCGGCCACGCATTCGTGAAATGTATGTGTAAAACAAAGTACCAAAATAAGAATTGTCTTTTTGAACATTTAATGAATATAATCAAAAAGCCATTAAAAGCCTACCATGTTGCAACAAGTAGGTTAACTGTAATTCTTATTTTTTTACATGAAAATTTTGTTTTCCTTAATAAGAAAGACTTAAATTTTTTTTGCCATACTTTATTCAAAATACGTAAAGAAAAATTAATTTTTTTAATGGCTTTTAATTATTTTGTCAATAACATTTGTATTTTTTTAGGAATGTACGTCATTGACATAATAGCCCTATTATGACCTTTTTTCATATTTTGCCTAAATAGTTTTGGTCATTCGGGGAGTTTTTAAGCAAAGTATAAAATATGAGAATAATTACATACTTTGCCTAAGCATTGTATACAATGCCTAGGCATTCTATAGAATGCGGCGTCTTATACTTTGCCGGTAACATATATAGTAAAAACAATTTCATAAATCAGAGTTACTGATTTACTCATAAACGCGGAACATTTTGAGATTAAAAAAAAATCAAACAATGACCCCCCCCCCATATTTTTCCTAAAATGGGGACAATCTGAATTTTAAATCTGCAAAGGCATGTATAGCTAGATCAATTGGATTAAATTAGAGAATTATTTTAAAATAAAATTATTTATGTTCAGAAGAGGAGACTCTATTTTTTAATCTGCAATATATTTTATCAACGGACACTTTTACAAATTTACAGGGTAATAAAAAATTGAACAAAAATAATTATAAAATTTAAAGTAAAAAAACTTTTTTAAAAACAAGCTTTTATTTAAACGCGTTAAAAAGAATAAAATAAATTTTTCTTTAAAATTTTTTTACTATCAACTTATAACGTCATTACACAATTTATATGATATAAAAGCTTGTCGCAAGATTAAAGCACTCTTATTTACTTAGTTTGAAAATTTTAAGAAATTGAAATCAATCAGATCAAGTTATTTAATTTACTTGTTTATCTGCAGAGGTAAATCTCGCGACAAGCTTTTATATCATATAAATTGTGTAATGACGTTATAAGTTGATAGTAAAAAAATTTTAAAAAAAATTTATTTTATTCTTTTTAACGCGTTTAAATAAAAGCTTGTTTTTAAAAAAGTTTTTTTACTTTAAATTTATTTTTTACTTTTTAGTTATCACTGGACAGGTTTCTTAGTCTGTTCATCTCATTCAACGCATCATTGTTGCTAGGTGTTAGCCGGTTATTTTCGAACAGTCGAGCTAAATGAATTCTCGCAAAAAGGGTACTAGACGAAAAACACAATTTTTTCTTAAATCCGTAAATTTTAAGCAATTCTTTCAATCTTCGTACGGATCTTGGGTAATATTATCCTACACACGAAAAAAGTTTTATGAGATTTTCTTTCATAAATGGCAAGTTATTAAATATTAAAATGTTGAATATTTTTTGAAAAATCGTAAAAAAATTTTTTCGATATTTTATTTTTTAAATGACTGATTCTAAGAGAGCAAATCATGAGCTGTTTTATTACGGAATGTCGATTCATTTAAACAAAAAAAATTCATGCGCGTCGATTTAGACATTTTCATAAAAACGCATCGATTTTGACTTATTTAAAAAAAAATCGTAAGAAATACAAATATTATTATTTTGTAAAAAACATTATACCGTATCGGGACGAAATAAATGATCTTTCCGATTCTATAATTATTTTTTGTCTGAGCTTCATAGATTAACCTCTTAAGCGGTCAATTTTTTTGACCAAAATTTTTCCAAAAAAGCCCATTTTTAACTGCATGTAACTAAGCATAATAATTAACAGAACGCGCGAAAGTGGAAGATTTTTATTTTAATCTCCGGTTTAAAATTTTACTCACCTTTTTTATTTTATAATTTTTGAACACAAAAACCCTTAAATGTTTGCTTTTAATAAGTACATTCTGCGTACTATGAAGAATATTTCACATATATCTAAAATATATTTTCTTCCACTTACCAAAAAAATTTCATGTTCATACCTCTTTTTCATACGATTGATAGGATTTCATGGTGTGTGTGTGCATATTTATATGCACACACAATATAAGAATAGTGTAACACTAAGTCTTATATTCCAATGGGGATAGAGATAATTTCGACTTCTTTGGATTATCTATCCATTTTCCTTTTTCTTAGGCAACACATTGTACATTGCTTGTAAATCCCTGTTCTTTATGCAATATTTTCAAGAAAATATTTTCTTGCTTCAGTGAAAAATTCTCACCCTCACCACTATCAAAATTCTGAATGGAGTAGTTCAGTACCATGGACAAACTCTCTCTCTGCATCTCCTAAAGACACACTATACTAATAACCTTATTATAGGAATAAAAATGTCTGTGCAAATAAAATATAGAAAGAAAAAATTTCGATGCCTGTACAGCGCACGGGCAAACCGGTTGTGGCTAACTTTCAGTAGCCCGTAAGGTGTACGGGCAACTAGTTAAGGGGTTAAAGTTAGAATTTCTATAATACTCTATCTCAGTTTAACTTGGCAGCGTTGAGAAAGGTATACAATGTACCAATCTACTTATTATTTGTTTTGAATTTAAATCCAAGAAAATAGATAGAAATTTGTAAAAAAAATTGCATATGTTGTAGAAATTAGATTATTTTTACGTTGTAGAACGTAATTATTTTTTAGACAAAGTTAATTAATACAGTCAATAGCGCAACGTTATGAAATTCCAGTTTGGCTGAAAATCGATTTTCGACGCCAACTTTTGTCATTGTTGTAACAATAAAATTATTACAACAATGCAGATATATCCAAGTTGGCGTCCAAAACTAGTTTAACGTTTTTAATTAATATATTTTTAATTAATTGCAGTATCGGGATATAAATGGTGAAAACATGCATTGTCATCCAAACTAAACGTGTATACAAAATTTCAGCTCCATGGGAGGAAGATATCAGCTTCAAAATTGAGTTGCAAGATTCCACCCGAACAAATTACATACATACATACATACATTGTAAGTTAAATAAAAGCTTTTGAAATGAGATTTACAGTATTTTGATCATTTTAAAAATGGTGCATTTTAAAATTGTCGAATTTAGAGGGGGAGGGGAAGCCTCTCAAGGGCCGCGTGATTAAGAGATTTATTTCGATGTTAATATTTTATCTGTGAGTCACGTTTTCCATTCTTGATATTGTATTCCCTGAACCATAATACTCTTTGTAATTTATCTTAAGGAAAAAAATAGAATGTTTCTTAAATCTCAAACAAGAAGTCTTCTACTTTATTTCCCTCATTTAGACTGCTACCTTTTAAAATGAAAGCCTTATTTACATCATCTTCTTAAGAGCTTTAAAAAGCTATTGTTAAAAATAAGAAAGAATCTTGTTTAATGATATTTTAATTGAATAAGCTTTGCGTGATGTTGGTAAAATCATAGTGAGAAGAAACTGCAATGTTTAAATACTGCGTTTCTAGGTCACCCTTTTTTAAGTCACTTACAGTT
This sequence comes from Trichonephila clavata, assembly GCA_019973975.1. Lineage (NCBI taxonomy): Eukaryota > Metazoa > Arthropoda > Arachnida > Araneae > Nephilidae > Trichonephila > Trichonephila clavata. The sequence goes on from BMAO01017484.1 coordinate 4,994, forward strand.
AATCAGGTTGACTGTTTGCACTTGGCGAACTTCTTTGTCTGATCGTTGGCTGTACAAAAGCAGTAAAAAATGAATTTGCGTATAGCTTCTATTTTCGCAACAAGGATTTTAAATATCTGAAGAGTGTGAAAAATGCATATTTAAAATGTTTAGAAACTTATGCAATTTATTTATTTTTTATAAAAAAGGAAGTTATAAAATTTCTTTTTATGATTAAATTTATGTTTCATACATTGAATATAAGAATTTTATTCAAAACCAAATGAAATAAAAGAATTTATAAAAAATATTCCTACTTTGTGAAAAGATTGTAAGAGTTTTTCCTTTTAGATTTTTTGTAGTTCATTGTATGCAATAGAGTGATTTTAAAAAATGTGCTCTTAAAACCAGTTTATCTCTGTACTAGCCATTACCCACCCGCTACGCTGGGTATTTCATGATGTTTTATATATATAATTTGTTGATATCTAAGTCCTAGCATTTCGAATTCGACTGTATTAAAAATATACTTGTCGTCTCTGGATAAAAAAAAGAGGGCAGAACTTGTCTAATTTGTATTTTCTAAAAATCTCTAAAATTGAAGTATAGAATGATGTTTGCACTTTTGTAACCCTTTAACCAAGTGGATTCCCGCAAAAACCTATTTTCGGTGGATCTCTACTCTGGAAAATGATCAAGCCATATTTCAAGTCTAAATCTAACAGGGGGAAAAAAAAGAGAAAAAAAAACGAAATTTTTACAATCAATACCCCCGTATTCCCGTTGAGAGTCGTTTCCAAAATAACCATTCTTGGCAGATTTCAATTCAACAGAAGAAAAATGCAAACCAAATTCTATTCTTATAGTCCTTGTAGTTCGCAAAATGTATTTTTTTTTGTCAATACGCCCCAGTAACCCCTTGCTCCCCCAAGAGTTGATTTCTTTCAAATTCCAACTCTACGAAAAGAATCTGCTTACCAAATTTCAAGACTGTACGTCTAATAGTTTAAAAATGGGGATAATTATCTATAACGCCCCTTGAGTCTCCGCAACGCCATCTAGGGGTCGATTTTCACAAAACATGGATCTTTAATCCATGAAAGGCTTCTGATTATCATATTTCAAGACTATACGACCAGTAGTTTAAAATTGAAAATAATTATCTATATAAACGCCACTTGGGTTTCGATTTTCACGAAACCCTTTTGTAGCGTATTTGTACCTTATATCTACCTTGGAATTCCCAAAAACCCATCTTGTAGCTGATATCTACTCTATGAAAGGAATGTATTTATATCAAATATAAAGACTTTGTGTCTCATAGCTTAAAAATGGAAATAATTATCCATAAACGTCCCCTAAGCCCCCGCAACGCCACTTGGGGGTCAATTTTCCCCAAACTCATTTTGTAGCGGATCTCTACCCTATGAAAGGAATCTGCTTACCTAAATTCAAGATTGTACGTTGAGTGGTTTAAAAATGCAAACGATTATTTATAACACCCCTTAACCCCCCGTAACACCACTTGCGTTTTGAATTTCGCAAAAATCCGTTCTTAGCTGATCTCTACTCTATGAAAGGAACGTGTCTACTAAATTTCAAGTCTGTAGGTTGAATAGTTTTGGATATCGTGATTAGTAGGTCAGTCAGTCGCTTTTCTCCTTTATATATACAGATTTGTAACTTTTTCTTTTTACGAAATGCATGAAAACTTCTTCAGAATCACATTTTTCCAACAATTTTTATTGAATGATAAAAGGTTTTCTTATCACTGAACATGCAAATTCCAATTCGAGGTTCATTACTTTAAGTTGTATAAATACTAAAAAATTGCTTTTTCAACAAATTATTTCATTTTTAAAGTATACTCTTTAGCATAAAAAGCAACTTACCAGAATGGAACGAAAATAGGTGGATGTAATGTACATGTGTTTTGTTTTGATTACGAAATGCTAATAATGTCCTAGGAATTGAATGTTTATACATATATTTAAAAAACTTTTAGAGGGGGGGGGCAGCATTGGCAAGCTGTTTTGGATCTGGTTGGTTAATCACTTATAATATGTGACTTTCAATTTGACACGATTCTGAATTTTCAGTTATTAAACAACTTCTTTGCTGACTCATTATTTTTCATATAAGAAAATATTTGCCCCCGTAGATATGTAGAACCAAAAGTGGAAAGCAGAGTACATGCAGTTTTCTTTGAATAATTAAAGATCTCCTGTAATGACATCCAAAAATTTAAAGTAGATGTCGATTTATCGTTAGTTATCTTCCAGATTTTTTTCTAATTCTGTAAATTTTGCTTTCCATAATTTTAAAAATTATGCCATTTTAAAATTATCATTTTCCAAACAGTCGAAAATTGATAAATTTATAGTGCCATTGAGAATTGTACCGCTCGCCATATCTGGCACATGCGTCATAGGTTGCTTTGACGCCTGTTATAAACTGATTTTGATACTGAAAAGTATTTAGTTTTCAAGACATGGAATTTATTTTAGAAATGGAAGTGATGGGCTGTATAAAGATACTATAGTTGAACTCTAAATTGTGTTTTTTAATGTGCTAATGTGAAATATTCCGAACTAAAATTATTTAATGAAATTGTACAAGTAAAGTTACACAATGAAGTAGTTTTATCTGTATTTATTACAACATGTGTGCGGCCGTAAAAGACTTTAAATTTTTTTAGCGGAATAATATATTATAATAAAACCGTTATTCAAAATGTGTGTGTGTGCTTGGTAACCAGTAAACAGCATGAATGAAAATTTTCTTATTGAAAATTTTTACTCCCTATTATTATTTTTTGATGAGTAATCTGTTTTAATTTTAAATATTTGTACATAAAAAACGAGGAGTCGATTATTACGTTAATGTTTGGACTTAACTATTTTCGAGGCCTATTCTTGATTTTCCTGAAGTACATTCATAAAGTATTCTTTAATTTATCTCAGATTTACAAAAGATTATTTTAAAATTTTGTTAAGTTTGATTTGATAATACTGGAATTCTAAACTGATTTTGTTTTACTGTGGAGATTAACTATTTTACCATTTTTTTATTAACTCACTTTCTTGTCTGTCCGGGTGGAATTTTGTAATTGATTTTAAACTAACTTCCTCATGAGCTAAAGACTTGAAATTTGGACCATAGCTCAGAAGTGGATGGCAATGCATGAAAATGTGAAAAAGTTCTAGTCTTGAACCCGGCTCCCGGAAGAGGCGGGCCCCGATTTCGACAAAGAGTCCCGTAATTCCTGAACTTAAACGAATTTACACAAATATCACCTGTCGATAGCACGAATGGAGTTGCGTCTATGTATTCAATTTCGTGGCTCTGGAATGAAAGAGGGGCCCCAGTTTACCATGTCTTTTTTATTAACTCGCTTTATTGTATGTCTTTCCGGGTGGAATTTTATAATTGATTTTAAACTAACTTCCCGATGAGCTAGAGATTTAAAATTTGGACCATAGCTCAGAAATGGATGAATGTATTGAAATGTAAGAAAAAAAGTTCTAATCTCGAACCCGGGCCCCCGAAGAGGCTTGTCTGCCTGTCCAGGTGAAATTTTGTAATTGATTTTAAACTAACTTCCCGATGGAGCTAGAGACCTGAAATTTGGACCATAGCTCAGAAGTAGATGACAGTTGCCCGAAAATGTGAAGGGGAAAGAAAAAAAAAAAAGAGTTCTTGTCTCAAACCCGGGCCTCGATTTCGACAGGGTTATAACTACCCCGTAACTCCGGAACTTACACGAATTTACATGAACAAAAAGACCACCTGTCGTTAGCACGGGTCGGGAGTTGCGTCTACGCATTCAATTTCGTGGCTCTGGGGTCAAATAGGTCACCATGTTTTTATTGACTCGCTTTCTTGTATGTCTGCCTGGGTGGAATTTTGTAAAGGATTTTAAACTAACTTCCCGATGAGCTATAGACTTGAAATTTGGACTATTGCTCAGAAGTGGATTCGCGTTCCGTTTCCCAGTGACGAACAGCGTTATAATGGTGGGAAAAAAACATGGTACATAAAAAAAAAATATATAATTTCGTAATCAATAGTCATGTTTTGTTATAAAAAAAAGTATTTGATCTCACATTTCCAATAAATATCGTCCCCTGGCAAGCTAACTAATGCTCTATGTAATAATTACTCGGTTCTTGTACTCTTTGGATCACAATACATGCATTAATTTCATATATTCTTACAGATTTGTTTTTCTCCTATTAGTCTTATTTTGTCACCACTATTGTGTAATTTTTTTTGTTTACTAGTTATTAAACAATGTGCAAAACAATTGTTTATTTTCTTAAATGAAATTAAGCCTTTTGGAAAATAGTATAGTCATTTTTTTCCAAAGTCTATATTTCTTGTATTTTTAAATTTACATTTTGGATTCGTTTTTAATTTTAAAATCAAGATATGATAGTTCGTTTATCTTGCTTTTCTTTAGATTAATCGCTGCATTGTTGCAAAGTGCACGGTTCTGAAAAATAACTTATTTTTTCCGTTTCCCGTCTCGTAACAGAACAAGGGGGAAATGAGGCGCAGTGAATCATGCATTCATTCTTTGAACGTATATAATCGTAATTAAGAATCTTTAGTAGCTATTTTTATTTTGTTTTCTTAATTCGAAGTATTGAAGGAAGTTGACGCACCGTAAGGAATCTCTGCCCAAGGACTTTTCGAGAGCTCTTGACGTTTTTTAATCACATGTTACGTCACGGCCGAAATGTCTCCCTTTAATAATTTTGTTTACGTCGCTGTGTTTCAATTTTTTTTTTAAAATTGTATTATTCAAATTAACAGGTATTTTGTTGGAAAATTTCCGAGCACATGATCTTGTTCTATGTGTTAAAATTTAAGTGGTGAATTTTCGTTTAGCACGAATTATTCGGTTTTTATTAGTTTTCATATTTAAAAATAGCTTTTATTTGTGCACTAAATTAAAAGAAGAATAAATAAAATGAAATTCGTTACAAGGTATTTATAACTTATCCAAAATGAATAATTAATGTTTAATCTTCTTAATTTACAATAAAATGACACATTGATTGTCTTGATTTTTGAGACATTTATATTGCTGTACAAATCTAAGTGGTATATCTATTATTCAAATGATGTCAATATTTAAATTGATTTGGACACTTAGCAATATTTTTTAGAGAATAACATGCTGAATTTTTCACACTATTATTTTTTGTAATTCACTCAAATTTTACTTATCTTTTTCAAAAAGTTGTTTAACAGTTCAGTTAACTTTAAGAAATGCTAGATTTAATAACTAAGTTTCGTTTTCTAGGCCTGTAGTGGTTTATGCGGCCGCGGTAGCTTTGTGTCATGGTTGTGAAATTGTAACCGTTGTTATTTCTGTTGAGTCCTGCGTTCGGGGGTCCTTGTGCCGTGGTGGGGAAGTTTCTCACGAGGGGTGCCAGATTCAGTATATTCTTCGTTATAGAGCTGAGGCTCAAAATCGTGATTTCCATCGCCTATAGCCCTCGTGTTGCTTTGAATTGCAATGCTAATAATTAATCGATCATCCCAAATAGTTCATTAACAGTTCCAGGAAACATTTGTTGTGCTTATTATGCTCTGTTCATTCATTTATAAACAAATATCTGCAGAGGTAGTATAAAAGTTAAATATGTAATATTGTACATTGCAGGCATTAATTTCTTACCAAAATCGCTTTCACCTCTTCCTTTCTGATTTCAAACTGTAAAAACTAATAGAATAATAAAATAAAATTTTTGATTTCAGATATTCTTCTAAGGTTCTTGGGAAGTATTTCTAACTAGATGTACTATTTGTGTTTTCTTTTATAAAATTTCAATTAAAGGATTTACAATTTTTAAATTTTTTCATCAAGCGTAGTGTTATAAGATTTGAGTGTTTATTCATTTTAATTTGCCCTAAATCCTGTTATTTTATTTGTTCAAAATAATTAGATTTAAAATGCGTGGAAAGAAAATTTTTATGTTTTATTTTCATGCAAGTGTTTCATTTTCTTGCGTTGCAGAATAAGGATATTTAAATATTTCAACTTTTGTTACTTTCTTGAACACACATCGAAATTAAGAGCCTAGAAATATGTCTAGAAATATGTTCTCATCATATCAATGTTACAAGATAATCTCAGTAGACCTTCATGTGAACTTTTAGCTATTTTAATGATTTATTAAATGATTCAAATTATGGTTATACATTGAAATAAAATTTGAAATTGAAAGCTTTTTTGTACAACTTAAATTATCCAAGAAAGCATTCTTATCACTTATCTGCGTTTAATCAGCATAATAGATTTCAAAAACTTTGTGGTTTGCCTATTGGCATCTTAATCCTCCTTGTTTTATTGCTAATATTGTGATCTTAAACTTTTCATTAGCTTCTGTTTATAAGCCAAAAAAAAAAAAAAGTTTAATAAATTTTTATATTTTAATCTATAGTCTCTTGCATACTTACATCTAGTTGGAAGTAATGTAATAATTTTTGTATTTAATATGAGCATGAGGTTTTATCAATACAAATAAAGAGTTCTGTTTTTGGGAGAGGGTTAAAGAGAGAATAATTTATAAATCTGTATTTCTTTTAAGTTTTGGAATTTCAACTGTTTTTGAATTTAAAAATGCATTAAATCATGATTCCCATTATTTAGATACAAATTCTTGAATCTTTCTATGATCATTACTCAATAAATTAGAGTATGAAAACCTTTTAAGTTTTTTCAACAGTAAAAACTGTTGACAGTATTAAATTAAACTGGTGTTTTTTAAAAAATAAAGTGACTGGGATGTAAAATTTCAGACCTAAACATATTTTGTACAAAAGTTAATAGAAAAAATTCCAACATTATAATTTTTTTAGTAATTTTTCTCTCATAGAAGGTTTAACAACAAATACATAATGAATATTAACAGCTTGGCAACTTTGTATAGCATGCTGTTAATATTCAAATTAAATAGCTGTAGGTTTCAAATAAAATTAATTTGTTAAATGAAGATTATTTTAATTTTTTTCATAAATGTTTTTTGCATTTAATATTTTTTAATAAGCAAATATATACATATATATTAATGTTCTGTTATTTATTATTTTTTTTTCTATTTATAAATGCTCTTTTGTTGAATTGCTTATTTATTATCTTTTTTTTAAACAGGTATTGATTTCAAAATTAAAACTTTAGATATTAAAGGAAAGAAAATAAAACTGCAGATATGGTAAGAAACTTTTTTTTACTTTTAATTTGTGATAGTTGTCAACACAGTAGATATGATGTAAAATACATTTTTCTGTCTTGCATGTTTCTTATTTAAAGGTAATCTTGTTATATATAAAATTGTTAAAAATGTGTAACTTTAGATATTTTATATTATAATCAATTCCTAACTATTTTCAAACAAATAAAATTGAAAACTATAGACTATGTATATATTATGTTAAAAAAAGTATTAGATTTGTCTATAATTATAAAATGTGTCTTAATTTTTTTCTGTATTTTTTTATCATTAAATCATAATATAAAAGTTATGCGCTCAAGTGTCATTTTTTTATTGATGTAATTAAATATATTGATTACCATATTTGTGAAACTATTGAATTTTGTGTTTTTTCTTCAGGGATACTGCAGGTCAAGAACGTTTTTATACTATTACCACATCTTATTACAGAGGTGCCATGGGCATTATGTTGGTTTATGACATAACAAATCCAAAAAGTTTTGATAATATTGCGAAGTGGTTGCGAAATATTGATGAAGTAAGTTTTGTTTCTAAATGTTCTGTTAATAAAATTTTTAACATTAAAAATTTTTAACATATTTTTTTCTCTTTGCCTTATAGCATGCAAACGAAGATGTAGAAAAAATGATTCTAGGAAATAAGTGTGACATGGAAGACAAAAGAATGATTAGTAAGGAGCGAGGAGAGGCTGTAAGTTTATGTTGCTTAGATTTCTTGTTTTCATTGTATAGTTATCCTTGAAGTTGCTGTACAGAAAAGGTTGAACAGAAAGTTATACAGGTTTACCTAAATTCAAGTTGACATAAATACCCAAATTCTATTTCAATGACATTTGTATCTCTTATTTTCATACCTTATGCCCTTCATTTTACATTACATTAAACTTATATTTTTAATTTGCCAGGTAGGGAATGTAATATAATTTGCATATATTTACTGTATCATATTTTTTGAGTTAAGGCTCTATGAAAATGCTTCAAATTAATTCAAAAGATTTGTTTAATGTTCTCCAGTATCTATAGGGAAAAGTCAAATTCCATATTATTTTAAAAAGTTCAAAGAAAAAAAAATTGTATTGAAAATTAACAAGGAGGGGGGGGGCATCAATCCTCCCATTGAGATTGATAATGATGATTTGAAAACAATTCCCTGTAACAAATAGAGAGTTATGTCCACAAAAAACAGCAGTGAAACATTTAACAATAATGGGAAAAGTTTCATGAGCTGACATTTGAGCTCTACACCAATTTTTCAGTTCAAAAATTGACATCAATGAATAAATATTTGCATTTCAGCAATCACAAGAAAGGAAAGTAATCCTTTTTAAAATTTAGTGATTGTAAATGTTACTTGAAAAAGGCTATGATTAAGTGCTCAAGAAAAACCTATTCCTTCCACAAAGCCAGGATTACACCCAAAGAAGCTTTTGCTTCCCATTTATATATATAGTAGGATAAGAAAGGGGTGTTTATTTGAAATGCTTGCCATCAATAAACTATCCCTCTTGGGCATTTACTGTTGATGAGAATGTAAAATTGGCTTTATTCACTAAATGACCAGCAATTCTAAATAAATGGAGTGTGATTCTTCAACAAGATATCACCCAACTTCAAACTGAACAAAGGTTTTTTAGGAATTGAGTGAATTCAGATGTGAAATTTTATCTCATGCCCCTTATAGTTCAGTCATTGCCTCATCAAATTATTTTAGATTTCTACAGCATTTTCTCTATGGTAGTAATTTCATTTAGTAATTAGTGTTTCCTGAGAGGGAATCAAAAAGTTGCTGGAAAGATTATAGATGTTATAAAAATTATTGAGACTATATTGATTAAATATATGCAATTTTCATAATTATCTATTTAAATCCTTCATTACTTTCCATTTAAACCTATAAGTTTTCAAAGCAATATTTCTACTTATTTGCAGTTATAATGAAAAAACTCTTTGGCATATCAAAATATTTCTATGTTTTTTAAAATTGTGTAACTGCTGATCAATTTCAAATATGTGTTCTTTTGTTATATAACTTATTTATAACCATATAATTTTTTTAATGTATGAATTTTCTAGCTTTTTACAATTTTTTAAAATTAGTTATTTTATTAAAGAAATGTAATGTAACCTTTATAGATTGCTCGAGAACATGGCATCCGATTTTTAGAAACAAGCGCAAAGGCAAATATCAATATAGAGAAAGCCTTTAGGGAATTAGCAGAATCAATATTGAATAAAGTGAGTACTTTCCTTAATAAATACGATATGCTTGTATTTTATTGTGTACTTTTTTGTCTCTTAATTCTGTGTAATTATTTTCAGTACTTTAATTGCAGAATTGATGTTTTTGATTGGTGATTTCAACTCCCCATTTTCTTATTATAGAATACTAAGAATTTTAAACTTTTGTTTCCATTTTAAAAAGCATGTTTAATGACCTAATCCAAATTTCTTCAATAATATATTAATAAATAAATCTGTCTCCTAGAAAATTTTGGGAAATAAAACAAAATCTGTTAAGATTTTTTAAAAAATCACTTGTCTTTCAGATTTGAAAAAGTAAAAAATATTTGATGAAAGAGCATTTTGTTTTATCTATCCTTATAATGCAAAATCAAAGAAGTGCTGCATTCATATTGTGAAATCATTTCATTTTTTAGCAAATGGCTGGTAAAGAACAGACAGAATATCCTGATAAAGTACGAGTTACAACACAAGACATAAGAGGCATAAGGAAATGCTGCTAAGGTAAATGTTTACTTATTGTATCTATAAAAACTTTTAAAACTTGATATGTTTCTCTGATGCTGAATTTTTTTGAATAAAATGTTTTCAAAACTTAGATACACCTCTTTAGATTGCTATATTTTACACACAGGTTAATGAGAGATTTAATACAACATATAGATTTCAATTGTACTTGTTCATTATCTGATTCATAAATGTTAAGAAAACCTATTCTTTAGTTTTTAGATTTTTAAGTTTTTTTTTTTTTTGCGGCAAAATTTTATTTTATGCTTAAAAGGATCTTTGGATTTTAATTTATTCCTGAGTATGCAAACCTTACTGTGTGTTCCATGCTCTCATAATTAAATTCATTTGTTGAAAATGAGAAAAAAATCAATTTAATAACTAATTTCTTTGCCAGTAAAATGTATTTTGTAAATTAAAATTAATTAAAAAAATCTATGTTAAATATACAATTGTTATTTTATATTTTAACCTGGAATATTTTTATTGTATTAAAAGCAATTCAATCAATTGTTATCAAAATTAAAATGTAAATTTAGAAGAATCAATTTTTGAATAAAATATCTAGCTGAACTGTTATCTAAAGGGAAAATTTTTAAAGCTTAAGAAGACAAATCAGAGTTAAGAGAAACATCATACAGGGTAAAAGATTAATGTATATGTGAGGGGAGGGGATAAAAATGTGGTTCTAAAAATCCTAATTTAAAGGTGTTTGAATTTAAATGGCTGCATGGGATTTTTTTTGTTTTAATCATTGTTGAAGGATAATAATTTTGAATTAATGTTTCAGCTAAAGCTTTGTTTTTAAAACTTAAGTTAAATGATGAGAGTTGATACTTCTCCCAAATTTTCATTGTATTGTTGGGAGAACTTTGATCCATTAAGAACATGATTGTTCACAAGTGGAAACAGAGCTTGAACTTGGTTCTTAATTTAATTATTTCTGAGGGGGGAAAAAATGGTTGTACTATAGTTACTTGGTTGCTGTTAAAAGTAAATGCTAAAAAAGAAAGAAAAAATGAAATTTTGCTATTTTAAGTAAAGGGTTTTTTCCCCCAATGATTATTGAACAGTTAGTTTTCTTTTGTACTGGGTGGTGAAAGTGCTGATTTTTTCTGCATGATATTTGTCTGAAAATTGCTGCTGTGGAGTATAATCAAATACATATTAATCTGTATATATATACTCAACAGGATAAAATTCAAAGGAACATGTTTAATATGGACTGGAATGTTGAATTTGTTTTCTTTAATCATCATCAGCTTTCTTTACAAGAGCTATAGAATATATTTTTAAGTGAATACACACTGTCTAAACTAGAGACAAAGAACCATTTACCATTAGAGGTCACATTTTAATTAGGCAGCTATAAAGAAGGCTGGTTTTATTTTTATTTGCTTAGGCATTTATACATATTTATATCTTTAAATTTTAAATAATAATTTTACATGTAATACCACTTCAAATAAAAATATTTGCATAATAATTTTACATGTAATACCACTTCAAATAAAAATATTGCATAAATATCTAGTTAAATTAAATAAAAATTTAACAAAAAATTATGATATGGAATCATAAAAATCTTACATAGCAACAATACAAAAAATAATTTTACAATCCAACAGAAAATTTAGATATATTTACATTTGTTCTTTGTTTGAAAATAATTCAAAATTTGGACTTAAGTTTTCTAATAATTAGGCTTAATTGATCTCTAAATAAGCACCTATTATCTTTGTTTTTAAATTAATTTTAATTTTTGCCACAAGATAAAATGTTGATTTGCAGAACTAAAGAAAGTAAATAGAATGCAGGCTTTTGTAGATTGGGTGTTCAGCAGAATTTTTCCAAATTTCCAATGGGATCCTTTTTAGCATCAAACTAGGATATGAGGATAGTAACTTCATCTAACTTAAATAATTCCATTTGTAGTTCTGTTTGAGCCTCAAATATAACTATTAAATGTAGTTCAAATTCCAATTGTTACAATTTCTACACATTTATTTATTCAATAATATTAATAATAACACACTTAAACAAAATCTTACTATGAGTAGACTTTTGAAGGTTTTTATTGAAGAATGAACACATTATCTACAGTTCATGGAAACTTGCAATAGAGTTAATCCTCTTTACACAATATATTACAAATTAGAATATTTCCCATGCATGGGCACCAGGCAAAGCTTGCTGCTCCATCTACTTAAGGTCTTTTACTAAGTTGCAACACCAGTTTCATAGCTTTAATGTTTGTTAAAATCTGTATGTATTTTTTTCTGTTAAAGAATTCAAGGTAATTATATTCATAATTTTGCTTTATGCCATAGTTTTGCTAGATCTAAGAAGCATTCTGTAGATGCATCCAAGCAAGAAATATGTTATATTTTTAAATGCTTGGATTTTTTGCCACATTTTATATGCACTTCATTTTACCTTGCAGGCAAATATTTAAGT
>BMAO01017485.1:0-17753 GCA_019973975.1 Trichonephila clavata
TGCCAGCAAGACGCGCAGGGTCTGATTTAGGCCGTCGAATTACTAAATCTACAGCCATCATGCGAAACAGAAGAACTCAATGAACAGACGAACAAATCCAACAGGATAATGAAGTTGTGCGTGTGAATATGGCGCAATTGCGTAAATCACAATCACAAGAAGTACGAGTTGAAAAAAATCAACACAGACAAGCGCGTCGATTCCTATTTGACACACTCAGAGCAAATCACCTTCAAGTACATCGATCATTTACATCCGATTCATTCCGTCGTCAAGCATTCGAGTATGAGCCTGACGTTAAATATTACGCTCATTCGAATGTGACAATTGGTGCTATGGACAAGGAATGTCCACATTGTAATGCGCTTAAATTTAAAAATGAGACAGCCGGGATGTGTTGCGCGTCAGGGAAAAGTGCAACTACCGGAAATTGAAACATCACCTGAGCCATTGAACGGTTTACTAATTGGTACGGATCCCGATTCTAACGGTTTACTTATCGGTACGGATCCTGATTCTGTTCCTGAAGTCAATTAAAACATTCAATTCATGTTTCCAAATGACATCGTTCGGAGCAACAGAAAAAGTTAAAAATAACGCTGCAAATGGTCAACAATTTAATTCAGCATTCAAAATCAAAGGCCAAGTTTATCACAAAGTGGGCTCATTGCTGCCAATGCCAAACGAACCACATAAATTTTTACAAATTTACTTTATGGGTGGTGAGGACTTCGAAAGCGCACTCGCCAATCGCGTGGATACACGTTTTAGCTACAATAACCTCAATTCACTTTTTTCCAGACGCATTATCGGTGAACTGGACGCTTTATTGAATGAGCACTATGAATTGTTGAAATTATTCAAATCACACATGCACAAATTACAAAGTGACAATCACGCTTTTGTCATCAATTCTGATAAAACACCAACTGGAGAGCACATTCGTAGATTTAATGCACCTGTTGTTGACGACGTTGCTGGAATCATGGTTGGCGACCGTACAGCTACACGAATTCAAACAGATTCAATTTCCAATTAGATTGACATTCGCAATGGCAATCAATAAGTCTCAAGGCCAAACGATGTCTGTTTGTGGCTTAGATTTGGGCACACTGTGTTTTTCACACGGCAATTATACGTGACATGTTCTAGAGGGGGTAAACCATCTAATTTGTTTGTGTTGGCTAAAGATGGACTCACTAAATATATCGTACACTCCATTGCACTAAGAAACTGATAATATTATTTTTTAATTGTCATAATTTGTGATAGAGATATAATTTGAAATTTATTAGTTAAAATAATAAAAGTCCAAAAGTTCAAAAAAGGAATGTTTGGTGCTTTGTTACTTTTATAAGCGTCATCGTTCACAGTGCTCCATTCCTCTTTCAGTCATATACCACATCCCCTGTTTGACTACCAAAATATTCACTAGAAATAATTTATTTGGCAAAACAACGTTTGCCGGGTCAGCTAGTCTAATATATAAAATTCTCGTGTCACAGTGTTTGTAGCCAAACTCCTCCAAAATGGCTAAACCGATTCTTATAAAACTTTGTACGTATATTCAGTAGGTCTGAGAATAGGACGTAAACTATTTTTAATTTCGATATTGCAATTAGTTGAAAATATATTAATTAAAAACCTTTTGGCGTCGGAAATCGGTTTCACGCCAGATGTGTGACTTTTCTCTGTTCCACCACTCAAATCACTTGTCATGGGTTATACTAGAAAAAGGGGCCAAATAAAAAATTACCAAATTTGGCGAGTAAAAAGTTTTTTTTCCCTACACTTTTTGTACATATCTTTAATTCAAAAATTTATATATTACATCCGTTTATAAAACAAAAATAGAAAAAATATTTGCGAAAAACTTAATTGCTTTTACTTTGTTAGCATTATTTCAAATGAGTTTATTTGCAATACATTCAATGTATTGCTTTAAATTAATATTTTTTTAAGTAAAGGAGTATTGTGTTTTCTGTAAATCACATGAATCGAAAATTTTCAATCGTTATGCATGGATTTCTTAAATTATGACGAGTAAACCGTCTAAACTAAAAAAGTTCATACTTTGCTATTTTAAAATCAGTGATTTAATAAATAAAGCACACAAAAACTTTTTTTTCCACAGTGCTGAAACAGTGCAAAATTATCATCTGGGATGAATGCACTATGGCACACAAACATTCACTTGAAGCTTTGAGCAGGACATTGAAAGACATAAAAAACGACAAATTATTTAGCGGCACTCTATTACTTCTTTCAGGTGATTTCAGACAAACACTTCCCATCATTCCACGTTCAACGTACGCTGATGAGATCACCGCTTGCTTGAAATCATCGTCACTGTGGCGTAATGTTGAAAAAGTACAGCTGAAAGTAAATATGCGCGTTCACAAATGCTTCAAGATCCATCCGCTGAAACATTCTCAAAATAACTGTTCGGTTTCGGCGATGAAAATACTGGATGCATAAAATTGCCAACCGATTTCTGCACAATTATTAACTCGCAAAATGCTCTCTTTGACCAGATATCTCCCGATATAGACACACAATACTTTAATCATGAGTGGCTGGCAGAAAGAGCAATTTTGGCAGCAAAAATTGTGGACGTCAATCATTTGAATTTCAAGGTGCAATAGTTGTTGCCAGGGGCTTGATGCCATACAAATCTATCGATACAGTTTGCGATAACAATGAAGCTGTAAATTATCCAGCAGAGTTTTTGAACTCATTGGATTTTCCAGGCATGCCACCGATGCCATTTACAACTAAAGGTTAGATCTCTGGTTATTTTGCTTTCGTAATTTGAAACCACCATGGCTGTGCAATGGAGCGTGATTAGTCATTAAAAAATTGATGAAAATTGTTGTCGAAGCCAGAGTTTTGAATTGCAAGTTCCGAGGAGAATATGTATTACCACGAATCCTTATTATTTCCACAGATGTCCCAATTGAATTCAAACGGATTCAATTTCCAATTAGATTGGCATTCGCAATGACAATCAATAAGTCTCCCGGCCAAATGATGTCTGTTTGTCGCTTAGATTCGGGCACACCGTGTTTTTCACACGGACAATTATACATGGTATGTTCTCGCGTTAGTAAACCATCCAGTTTGTATGTGTTGGCTAAAGATGGACTCACTAAAAATATCGTACACTCCATTGCACTAAGAAACTGATAATATTATTTTTTAATTGTCATAATTTGTGACAGAGATGTAATTTGAAATTTATTAGTTAAAATAATAAAAGAACAAAGAATTCAAAAAATGAATGTTTGGTGTTTTGTTACTTTTATAGGCCGTCATCGTTCACAGTGCTCCATTCCTCTTTCAGTCATATACCACATCCCCACACACTTACAATGAGTTAGTTGTTTTTTATTTGACTACCAAAATATTCACTATAGAAATAATTTATGCGGCCAAACAACGTTTGCTGGGTCAGCTAGTCTAATACATAAAATTCTCTTGTCACAGTGTTTGTAACCAAACTCCTCCGAAACGGTGTGGCCGATTCTTATGGAATTTTGGGCGTATATTCAGTAGGTCTGAGAATAGGACGTAAGCTATTTTTCATTCCGATATTGTAATTAGTTAAAAAGATATTAATTAAAAACCTTAAAATGCATAATTGTCTTACCCCTGGGCGTTATTTTCCCCGCCTAGCGTCGTGAATGAACAGAGGGTGAAATTTTTCGGTATTCTCGACGTTATTTAAACAGCCATGCGATTTTGTTTTTTAAATCAGACAAAAAATAATTACAGCATAGGAAAGATCATTTCTTTCGCCACGATACAGTATAATTATTTTTGCAAAATAATAATATTTTCTATTTTTTATGATTTTTTTAAAATCGAGTTAAGACCGATGCGTTTTTATGAAAATCTTTTTCTAAATCGTTGCGTATGAATTTATTTTCGTGTTATTAAAACGATATTTTGTGTTAAATAAGATCATGCGTTTTTCTTTTTGAATCAGTCATTTCAAAAATAAAATGCTAAAAACTTTTTTTCTATGATTTTTTTTAAAAAATACTCAAAATTTTAACTCAACATTAAATGACTTCGTCATTTATTAAAATCATCGTACGAAACTTTTTTTACGTTTGTAGAATAATGTTGACCAACTTCTGTGTGAAGATTGAGAAACCTGCTTAAAAATTACGGATTTAAAAATTTTTTTTGTGATTTTCGTCAAATACCGTTTTTGCGAGAAGTAATTTGAACAGTTTTTTTTGTACATTTTTTATTTAAAAGTACTTTGATTTTGCAATTAATGTGTGAAATTTCAAAACTTTAAAGTGAAAGTTAAGCCCTCAAAAAAAATGAAAAATTATAAAAATTCTCAATTGCGTCGAGGTCATTCACTTTGCGTTAGCTTTCTGTTTGGAAGACGGGAAAGGTTGAGATAGCTTTGAGTCTTTCACTGATGCAGAAGAAGGGAATTCCTTCATAACATTGCTATTTGCGGCGGGATGCTCATTCATATAACGCATCACGACCGATAGTTTTTTTTATTCTTAAAGATTGATTTATTGAAGAACAGTGGAATATAAGAAAAATATATCATAAAAAATATAAGGAAATATTCTGAAGTATATTTTTATCACATAGTATTATTTTCTTTTTGAATTTTATACTGTAAATGTGTAAATAAAGGCTTTTTAACCTTTTTTTTAATCTAACACTCAAAAACAACACAATAAAGAAATAAACAGGCGTTTCAATAGGTAACGGTAAGAATTTTTGCATTAATTATATTTGTGAAAAATTTAATGGCGTTTTTACTCCGTTATCATTATTTTAAATAAGTTTATTTGCAATACATTTAAATGTATTGCTTTAAATAAATATTTTTTTAAAATAAAGTAGTATTATTTTCTGTAAATCATTAAACGAAATTTTTCAATCGTTATGTATGGATTTCTTATAATTATGATAAATAAACCATCTAAATTAAAAAAGTTCATACTTTTCTCTTTTGAAATCAGTGATTTAATAAATTTATAAATACCAAACATCATTTATTTCGTCACGATTCGAATTTTTTCCCCTTCAAAACTTTGCCTATTTTATGATTCCTTCTAAAATGAATAAATATCGATGCATTTAAATGAATATGATTTTTAAAAAGTTCATTGATCATCTAGAATCAGTAATTTAAAAAATAAAATGTCTAAAACTATCTTTTTTTTAAAAAATTAAAAAAAAACTTTTTTTTTTTACAAAATAATGATATTTTGCATATTTTATGATTTTTTTCTAAAATGAATCAATATCGGTGTCGAACATTTAAAAAAATCCATAATTTTACTTCAAAATTTAAAATAGTTGTGAAATTTCGTAATTTGAAAATGTTAAACGAGAAAGCCATGCCACGCACTCACGGGCCCGTCACACCCACACAAAAAATCTGGCATCAGAAAGAAAGGAGGAAATTAACATAGAGATTAAGTTATACCCTCGGTAAAAGCCCGTGCAACGCCGGGCCATGCAGCTAGTATACATATATATAAAATAAAAATCACACAATAATAATTAAGCAAATATTCGAAATCATATATACTTGCTATATATATATATATATGTATATATATATATATACTTGCTAGAAAAAGTCTGCGTTCATCTCCTACTTCGTATATAAACAACAACAAAAATTTAAAAACCAGAATTTGAAAATTTTTTTTAGTGTTTTGTTTAGTTCATTCCAGTATTGAGAATAACAAAAGTAAACTTGGTTGTTTTTCATAACTTTTAAAATAAAAACAGGTTTGTAGCGATACCAACAAAAATCAAGTAGAAAAGTCTGCGTTCACTGTTTTAGTAGTAACTATGAAATTTTTTAAAAAAGGATAATGAGCTATTTAATAGCTGCAGTGGCGTAACGGAAAATAATAGCCCACCTCCACTCGCAAGGTCAGGTTTTTGGCCCCAAGCCAGATCTTACAAAGGATTACAAAACCAAACATAATGTAGCTATACACATCACCAAAAATATTTAAACATTAAACTTATAACTGAATACAAAAAATCACCCTTAGTCTGAATAAACGAAGTAAATAACCCTTAACATTATAGAGTATTTATGGTATTCATTAAAATGGAAAATCTCTCTGACAACAGTCGAAAGATAACCTAGTAACTTAAATAAAAACAATACATTAAGAAAGACACGAAAACTGGAAAATAATTTTCGTTTTCAAATTCTTGTGAAAGAAAAAAGATATCGCTTACCTTATTGATTGTTTCTAAATCCCGGGATGAGTTTGATCTAAAGTTCGATTATATTCTAGCATAAATACTGCCACTCTTGAAAAAGTGAGTTCTTTGTGATGCAAAAATGATTTAATGAAAAAAGAAAAAAAAAACTGATACATTCCGCGTGCTAAGATGAAGACACAACTACAAAAACACAGACTAAAATAAAATTTGTTGCTTAAATCTGTATCTATATGAGAATTTACATAAAGCGCAAAATCACTTCTATTCGAGTCTGTTTTTCTCAGTTTTCATCTTACGACTCCTTTTCTTTAGATAGAATATCCTTATTAGCTGAAGTGTCCGAAACTGTGTTTTTTCTTGTGAATTAATTTTGATTTCCATGACTTGCTCATCAGGTTCACAAGCATTACTATGACAAGGACTTGCACAAGATTATGTGCTTGGAGATATCAAAAATCTATTCAATTTGCACATTTACTATTAATATTATACTCCTTTTCCTTTCGAATTTTTCGTTTTGGAGAAACATTCAAAGTTTTTTTAACTCCACTCATTTTAGCGCGGCGTTTCTTCTTGTCTTGTTGACAAAATACCATTTTTTGAACCAGAATATTAAATTCCAATTAAAAAATACAGTTCTAATAATGAAAGCGAGAAGTGAGATGGAAATGTTTTAATAGAAAAGGAACACAGAGATGTGTCTGTTCTAAAAGCAATTTTGTGAAACGTTTCTAATTATGCTTTATTCGATTGAATACACATAAATCTGACCAAATTATTATTTAAATGCTCTCTATGGTTTTCCAAGTATGGTAATACTATTTCACGTGAAAAAAGCAAAACAGATGTACGTTATTTACGACTTCTCTAAATGAAAATAAAATACATGAGAGGGAGGGGGAACTAAAGTTGCCAATAAGTTACGCTGCAACTTCGGTAGAAAGTAAATCATGTCTTTTTTTTTCTCTTACAGCTAATGTTAAGCATACTTTTTTTATTACAGTGATAAATTTCTTTTTATCTTCCTAGTATTATATCCCCGATTCTCCATCTGACATTTTATCTAGGTTTGAAAAAGAAACCACTAAAGAAAAGTATCTCTCGTCACGGGTTTACAGTACATCAAACAAAATGTTTTTTGATTTGGTTATTGGATTAAAGATATCTAATGAGGGCATTAAAATTTTGATTTTGAATAACTTTAAATCGCCAATTGGAAAATCGCTTAAAAGTTGGATTTTAAAAAAATCTAAAGCGAATTTTGAGGAAATCTACATAAAAGGCGTTAGTTAGGTTTTGGGGCCTCTAGAAGCCTTGCCCTCCTTCACAGTGCGGGGGTTTACGTTACGCTACTGAATTATGTTAGAAGAAGTTTAATGGTCTGGGCAGGCATCATGCTGGATGGCCGTACACCTCCATGACTTTGAAAGAGGCTCTGTGACTAGTGGGAGGTATAGGGATGAGGTCTTGGAGCCCTATGTTCGCCTTTTCAGGCATGCATGTGGCCCCGAGCATATTTTAATGGGCGATAACGTGAGGCCTCACAGAGTTCTTCTGGTCGGCAAATTTCTAGAGAGTGAGGATATTCACCGTATGGATTAGACAGCCATGTCTCCAGACCTCAACCTTATAGAGCATATCTGGGACGCTCTGGGGAGGGCAATTGCAACTCTCAACCCCCTCCGAGAACCATCTAGGAGATGAAAACAGCGTTGCTAAACGAGTGGGACCAATTACTACAAGAACTGATATAATCTGCCTTATTTCAAGTATGACATCACGCTGCGAGGCCTTTTTAGCTGTAAGAGGGGGGGCCATACTCCCTATTAACCCATTTCTTTTGTTTATTCTGCAACCACTGTTTTACACCTTCCAATTCCAACGAGTGTACGCTCGATCATGCGTGTGTATTGCATTAAAATCGGTCCAGTAGTTTTAAAGATAATCGATCAAATCTGAAAATTCTTTTAATTTCTTACACCAGTGTATACATATTCATGCTTGGAATTTATTCTAGTTATTTCTTTGCATAAAATGTCAGTCTGTGATAGCCATTAAAAATATTTGGAATCTGTAAAAATTATGAAAAATTTTATAACTAATAATTTATTACAATATTTTATGAATTGAGACTGCTTCGAAGATCACGTTGGCATTTTACACCTTGTGGATCTCAACAACAGAGAAAGAATTATCTCTTTTTCTAAAAAAAAAAACAGTCTCATTATTAATGTTTAGAAAAAAGATGTCCCTGAGCATCGGTCGTCTCTGATGTAAAAACATAACAAAGCCTTTTTTTTATTTTTTTTTTGAGAAAAAAAAGTGCTCTCGCGAGTGAAGTTTGGCGAATATTGAGAGTAAATAACAGACTTTTTCACATCCTTTCATTCATTCAGAACAATCAATCTTCTCGAGCAGGAAATAGGAGAAATAAACAAACTGAAAACATCTATTTTTTGTAGAACCCTGTCGCACGTTTGCTCTTTTGGTGAGGAAGAGAAGGTACAAACAAAGTGAGAAGATAGTGGTATATCAGTTGATCATTGGTTGGAAATGGTATGATAGTCTGCTGCAACTTGAGTTATTTCCCCATGACCGTTCCGGAAAACCATTTTTCGTTTATTTTGACCCAATTGCCCTTTTGATTGTTTTTTTAATTTTTTTATTTCTACAGGATACGTATCATTAAGGGCGTATATCCCATGCCATGACTTCATTCAAAACAAAAGAAAAAGAGTAAGCGTTTTTTTTTTTTAGATAATGATCTATACAGATTTTTATAAAGTTTGTACTAAGATCTTAGCACTCAGAGTAAAATTTAAAATGGCAGTTAAAAAATTCATCTGAAAACATGCCGGAAATAGGAAAGTTTTCACTAAACAGACAATTGATTTTTTTCCTGTTTGCAAAGCTAAGTGAATATGTTGACCAAAGGAAGTTTAATAGTTTTTATATGAAATTTATTCTTCAGTATTTTGCAATATATTAGTCTTTGCAATAAAAACTAAACAAAAATTGTTTTTTTTTGTAAAGTTTTTTTCCGGTTCAATTTAAAAATTATATTTAAATAAAAATTCTTTAAAACAAACTGTTTTTCATTTTCCTCCAAAGATGTTAGAAATTTGCAGAAATTAGGCGAAGGAAGTTTTTAAAATTCTCTCACATGAAATTAAATGGTTAGTATGTCCTTCTTTCACGAGCGGCAATGCACTTTAAAAAAAATAATTTTTCTTGGCTAATTCTTTATTGAAGTGAAAACTTCTTTAGCGGCGTTGGGCACTTTTTGGTAGGGGAAAATCTTATGGGTTCGCGTCCCCGACATGCTCTGACTGGCGCATGCGCAGTGTGCTGTTCGCTTTAGACACTTCTTGGATGTGTGAAATCTCGTGCGTTCGCGTCACCGACATGCTTATAGCATTTTTTTGTTTGTTTTTTTGTAGCTATACAGCTGACGTTTAGAGCTCTGTATATCTTATAAGTGAAATTGAATGGATTTAGCGAAAAAAAAGTTCAATGTATATATGCTGTGCATTTTAAAACACTTCATTACTTCACATACATACTAAATTCACTAGAAGCATTGGTGTTAATGTTTCTGATATAGGCGAAATATGCGTTGCTCGTTGCGATTCCGAGAATGGGAAATACATATTAATGGTTGCCGTTTTATATTTCGCCTGGAAAATCTATGAGACAGATACAGCAATTTTTATTCGAAAATTTAATGATTTATACAAAAAAAAAGGTTCTGAAATACTCGATAAAAGATTTGGTGAAAAATATGATAATGTACCGATGATTTTAAGACTTCAATATTAACTTTGCAGATGATAAAAATCTACCACTAATTGAATTTCTAAATGAAACATTTAATTTAAATATGTCCAATGATCGAAAACTCGGTACTACAAAATATAAAACGACGATCGATGCGGTTTTTACGCGATACTTAGATAAATTTGAATTAAACATATCCCTTTCTTACTTTAGTTTCCATAAGCCTATTGTATCTTTTTGAAAATAAAATGAAATAATTGAAAACAAAGTCTACGTATTGTTGAAATTAATGATGACAATGATGCAGAAATTAAAATAATGTTAAAAATCAAGTGCATTGAAATTTAAGTAAATGCAAATAATATCCATAAATAATATGATTGTATATTAATTGTTATTTCAATTGAATTGTATTTATATTTTGTCATGATCTTGTACAGGCCGTAATATATTTGAATAATAAAATTCATATAAACATGCATCTAGTTGTTGCTCGGAGTGCCAATAGATGTGAAAACCAGATTGATGTTGATAATTTAATTCAAACATTATGGAATTTCAAATTTTAGAACTAAAAGTTCTAAGTTTTCACTTCTATCGGCAGTCTCAAAAACTGCCATTTTTTTCATATGAGGGATTTTTCTATATAAGGCACCCATACGTAAAAAATAAAAATATTAGACTAGAGAGTTGTAATTAACATGCCGTTATTCTTTCTCGATACATAATGTTTAAGAATTCAGATAATGACATGGTTTATGATCAATTTAATGTTAGATTTTTAGATAGAAGTTTTAGATTTGATAGCCTTAACGTGCATCGGCTAAACGGTGGGTCATCAGCAGTACTAGACACGAACTCATGACACACCAGCTTCGAGTTCGTGACCTTGATCCCTATGCCCCCTCCCGGCCAAAAAAAGAACACATAAAGCTTTTCTTCAACAAGTATTAGGTGCCAGAGAAACAGTAAAAGGAGATATTATTTATAAGAAAAAAAGAGAAAATTATATATTTTTTTAATGAAAACAGTGTCTGTGTGTATTAGTATACAATATCTACACTTCGACAATTAGCAGGGTGAGTGTGAGTGAATATTAACGTATTCAGCTACACGAGGGCTTTTGGCGACGGACCGCGTAGTTTTAAACCATGGTCAAGTGACGAGGATACCTGAGCTGAAAGTCCCTCTCCTAACTTCAACCCCACACCAACGGGAGGCCGTTTGAGCTACGACGGATTTAAAGTGTATGAACTCCTTTAAACGGCGAGTCTTCAGCGGCACTAGGCTCGAACTCATGAGACGCCAGCCACGAGCCTCGACAACTGGCAGGGGAACAGACGTAGTAATAAAAGATAATAATAGTCAATTAGAGATGCCCTCTGTTGATTTTGCAGTTTAAGTTCGAGCAAAAATTTAGTTCGTAGTAAAATAAAATTTGAATAAAACTTCATGATTTATAAATATATAATTTGACATCTTCGGAACAAAGAACGTTAAATATAATTTTATGAAACTTTATAATTAATTATGTATGTGTGGTCTGTATTCTTTCCTTTGAGTACCTCCAATATATATTAGCCTGTCATGATTCATAGCAACGTTTAAGTATAATTTAGATGCATGCTTGATTTTTTTAAACATCATTTGCGATATTTGCATACTTCGATTGCCATAAGCTATTTTTCCTGGAACATTATATTTTTTTTTATTTGAAGTAGTAACCATAGGCCATTGGTAAATAATGAGAGGTTCCTGTAATTATTAAGTTTTATTTTCTTTAATCCTCTCGTCTAAATACGTTACAAATAAACATGATTTAAACAGAATAATTCTGAATTTTATTTTCTTCCCACGTGATAGTCGCAGGAATTTCAAAAAATGAGAACGATGGACCTACATCTAATAAACATATAAAAAAACTCTGAAGGAATCCAATAGCACTGTTTCTACTATAAAAATATCGAAGGAAATGCATTATTTAATGAAAATTTGAGGACATATCAGAAAAAGTTCATTACTTACGAATTTAATTATATTAAAATACAAATTAGGAAGAACATTCACTTTATAAATTAATTGCACAGATAAACTAGAAAATGAAAGCAGGAGAAACCTGTTAAACTAAAAAGACATTTAGAAACCAAACATAAAGAATTAGAAAATAATTCCGAAGCATTTTTTTAAAAACGAACTGGAAGTACAAAAAAAAAAAAAAAAAAAAAAAAAAAAAAAATAAAATTCATTTTTGAAAAACATACGCAACAATTTCTTAGAAGGCTTTACAGGGATCATTAGAAGCGCTTCATATTTAATAGGTAAATAGAATCCAACATAGGAGAATCTCTTGCAGCTATTAAATTGACCAATTATGCATGGAGAAAAACAAAGTAATCATTCGAAAATAATACTTTATTATCAAAACATGTTGTTTCTCTCTGAATTTTCGCCATATCATGTAATATAGGACCAATTCTGATAAATTGGATACATAACTCTTCTGTATTTTCCAAACACACAACACAACTCAACTAACGTTACTAAACTTTTTTAATGAACTGTTATTGTGAGATGAGTTTATGGAGCCAACATATTAGATCTTTTATATTATGAAAAACAAGGAGGAAAACAATTAGAGAGAAAATGTTGGAAACTAATAAGAGATTTTTTTTTTTTAAAAAATGAGTTACCTTATCCGGAGACATTATGTCGTGGTGACATTGTCATTAAAGATGCTGAAGCATTAAAAACGACTAAAGGGGCTAATAATGAAAAAAAATTTCCATATCGTCGTATTCAACCATTGAATGATAAACCAACAAGCTTTTAGATAATTATAAAGAGCTGCATATTACTGGATGTTTTTTTTTTTAAATCAGAGATTGGCAAACTTTAGAGAGAAAAAGAGCCAAGTTGTATGGGAAACAAGATAACTAAGTACGCATGCGCACGAAGTGAGGTGGGAGGGGCAGTGGCGTAGCTAGGTATCCAAAAGCCCTGGTGAAAAAAAAAAAAAAAATAAAACCCGAGGGCCCTATGTTGGTTGGGCTTTATTAAGTAAAAATATAAAAATATGTAGGCATTTTAAATGTACAAAGCTACTTCAACATCAGCCCTTTATCGTGCTCTTCAGAACATAGGAAAGCAAAGCTACATACTACCTACATGTATGTGTATGAGTTTTCTTGTGTGAGCTTTAGTGATTACCCAGGTTCGATTTGACACGTGATAGACAGAAAGTGATACAAAAAATAGGCTTGACACAAAAAAATAATACGTTATTGTTTGTGTTTTAAAGAACACGGCGGTTTTTAGGCGATCCGTCGCCAAAAGCCCTCGTGCAGTTGAACAGTGCGACGTTAATATTCACTCACTCACTCACTCAATACAAAAACACCTACTGCCAAAATGCTGCTGGAAATTTAATTTTCAAGCTTCGTGAAACAAATTCTATAGAGCAGCGATTCGATAGAAAAGAATACTTTCTAAATTTTGAATCTCGGTCAAGCAACAATGAATTAATATACAATCCTATTATTAATGGATAGTATTTACTTAGATTTACTTAGATTTTTCAATACTTAGATTATTTACTTAGATTTCAATGTATTTGATTTTTAACATTATTTTAATTGTTTGCATCATTGTCATCATTAATTTCAACAATACTTAGACTTTTTTACTTTCAATTATTTCATTTTGTTCTAAAAAAGATACAATAAAAAGGCTTATGGTAACTAAAGTAAGAAAGGAAAATGTTATTTCAAATTTATCTAAGTATCGCGTAAAAACCACATTGATCGTTGTTTTATATTTTGTAGTACTGAGTTTTCGAACATTGGACATATTTAAATTAAGTGTTTCATTTAGAAAATCAATTAGTGGTAGATTTTTATCATCTGCAAAGTTAATATTGAAGTCTCCACTTAAAATCATCGGTACATTATCATATTTTTCGCCAAATATTTTTTCGGGTATTTCACAACCTTCTTTTGTATAAATCATCAAATTTTCGAATAAAAACTGTTGTATCTGCCTCATAGATTTTCCAGGCGAAATATAAACGGCAACCATTAATATGTATTGCCTATCCTCGGAATCGCAGCGAGCAATGCACAGTATATACACATTGAACTTTTCACAAAATCCATTGAATTTAACTTATAAAATATACACAGCACTGTACGTCAGCTGTATAGCTACTGATATACTGCTGTAAGCATGTCGGTGACGCGAACGCACGAGATTTCACCCATGCAAAAAGTGTCTAAGTGAACAGCACACTGCGCATGCGCCAGTCAGAGTATGTCGGTGACGCGAACCCATAAGATTTTCCCTTACCAAAAAATGCCCAACGCCGCTAAAGAAGTTTTCTCATCAAAAATATTTGCGGTCAATGAACTGAATTCATGTGACGTCATAGTCACATAACTGCAATCACGTGTTTCTAGCTAATTAGTTTATAAATTTTTCTGACGTCATAGTCACATGGTTAATGTAATCATGTGTTTTCAACCAATCCGTTTCGCTTGCTTTTTGCCGAAGCTACTTTCACTTAAAAGAGTATATTTGTCAACAGTAAGTACGCACTTAGGTAAACAAAAAATGCACTTGATTTAAGAAAAACACGTATAATATAATAAGAATTTTTTTTAAAGAATCTCTATACTTGACATCTTTACTCAATTATAGTAATTTTAAATTTTATCTCAATTTTACAAGTAGTGCAACGCGTACAAGGTCAGCTTTGATTTCAATGGAGAACATGTGATTACATTTATCACGTGACCGCCATGAATTTAGCTCATTGAGTAATTCAGAATTTTTTTTAACACAAGTCAACAAATTAAATGGATAAATTCCTCACATTGAAAAATGTATTATTAGTGAGATGATACAATACTAAAAGACAATGATCTTGATATACTGGCTTCAAGAAAATTGAGTTAGTTGTGTGTATCTTCACCGCAAAAAAAGTTCCATTAATAATAAGCTTCTATAGAATAATTTTCCAAAAATTCAAATTAGTTAGAATCCCCCCCCCCCCCCGCCTTCTGCAATAATTTTTTTTATTTGAGAATTAAAAATTCAATATTAATCGCTCATGGTTACTTATTTTCTAAAATTATTATTCTAACATTGGAGAATATTTTCGAGATTTTACGAGAACATCTTCCAAGAACAAATTTTCCATGAATTTGAATTACATGTTCCACGCGAAATTCAAAATATTTTCAAGTTTAAAACCTGGGAAGCCGTTTCCGAGAATTGAGTTATTTCTAAATATAAATTTAAAAACAATCGATAACTTGAGAAAAGCACAATACGCATTTGCGACTGCGCATAAAAAGGGGGAGGGGCATTTCTATGGAGATAGAGGCTCAAAATTTGAAAGGATTTCGTCCCACGCATATCGATCGATTTCTGGGCTCGCACGTGCCTCTTCCAGGAATTGAGACATATGATCCCGGGGAAAAATTTCGACAGAATTCTGGGAAGGGGAACTAAAATAGAAAGTGACGGTTAGCAACAGGGTCCGAGTGAGCAGTTGTAGCTAACTCTTTAGTGTTCTTTAAAATTTCTCAAGATACTTTAAAACCCGGAGTGAAATTTCCTTTAAAATAACTAAAAGACACGCATTAAATTTTAACAAATGTATTTAACAGTTTTAGATTAAATTATTGATTTTCCAACGCATAGCAACAGGTCAAGGTTTTAGCGCAATCACACACAGTTTTCAAACACGAAAAATTAATCATGATTTTCAACTCGCGTTTTGTAAGACCTCAAAGTGGTTGAAATAACATGGCAAAATATTTCCTTATTAAAAAAATGACAGAAAAAATACCTTCAGTTTTTGAAAAAGAAATTTTTTCAATAAATAAGAAATTGGTATTTAAAAGTCGAAAATTATCTCTGATTTCTGAATTTTGTTTCAAAACAATTATGTGACCGTGACTAGGACCTGAGCGCAAACTAGTAATGTGTTCGATTTAAAAGATGATAAACATCACCAAATTTGTATTACGGTGTTAAATAATCAGATCTAGAGTTTAATAATATGAAAACCATTACAAAAACTTCTGTTTCTTATTTGTTAAAATAATAATCAATATACAGTAGAACCTGTTTTTGTGCGATTCTTTTTTTATGCGATTTAATTTTTGTGCAATTTTATTTTTGCGCTATTTTTGTTTTTTGAGGGCGATCATTTTTATGCAGTACATGAATTTCAACGGCTTTTGGGCCACTGTAATGCTTTCTACCAATGTCCATACATACACTTCAAGACTTTCTGTTCCTTGGTTATAAACAGTCTCTCGACAATGCACGTCCATTTGCTTTCTTTCAACGCACTAGTTAGGAGAGGGGGGTGCCAGCTCAGGTGTCGTCCGCGTCACTTGACCATGGTTCAAAATTACGCGGACCGTCCCCAAAAGCCCTCGTGTAGCTGAACAGTGGGACGTTAATATTCACTCACTCACTCAACGCACTAGTAGCATGCACTTGATTGAAGACGAAGCTTTCAATGACAGTGATATTATCAATAATTTCATAGATTATGAAGACGGATAAGAAGAGCCAGATTCTTCGAGAGCGGATAAAATATTTGCAGGGATCCAGCTTTCCAACAAATCGGAAAAGCATTTTCTTAAAATAGATACCAATTCCAAAATTCCAGAGTTTGAAATTCCAAAAACAGCTTCGATCATGTATATCTGGTTATCGTCACGTTCACAAGCAACTGACCAATTGACCGTCACTAAAACTTATCACTCACTTTATGGTGTCAAAAAATAAATCAATTCAAATTGTATCTTCAAATCACGAAAGCGATTTTGAACTAATTTATCACAGGAAAATGCACGCTTTGGCTTACGATGAATACCAATGCATTATGTATGTTCATTTTTAAAATTTCTCTATCTATACAGTGAGAAATTAAATATTTGAAAAATATCTCCAGGTGGAATTTAATTATTCATTTTGTTTGGAATTACCTTCTCATAAATTTCGTAAATAATTGACATATTGTTTAAGTGCTACTTTTTTATGCGGTTCCTCTCCGTCGCATAAAAAAAGTTTTCTGTAGTATGTAGACAAAGTTGTAAGCTATATGTAAGTATTTAGGAAATTTCATCATATTTTTTTGGTGCGGTTTTTTTTTTATGTGATACCTATCTTCCGCACAAAAACATATTTTAGTTGTATGTTGAAAATTTTATTATTTGTTTAATTTTGCACACATATATATTCCATTCTTAGTTGTTGACATTTTATTAATATAAGTACCTTGAAATAGCGATAGTACATTCTCTTTCGCGAGTGAGTGAGAATTGAATAACGGTGATGTATAAAGCAACGTGTATTTGTGACAGATTTCGTAATTTAGAGCCCTCTCATATGACACATGAGCAGGCAATCCCTCTACAAACTACCACACTATACCATGGAAATGAAATTTGAGCCTCGACAGATTAAAAAAGTACCTTTCCCCTCTACACGGCTGATCTTCAGTAGCATCGGGACTCGAACTCACGTCACTTCGGCCACAAGCTCGACACCATAACCACGAGCCTACCGAGAACCACACTTTTGGTGAACACACAATCATTCGGTCACTTTGGAAGGTAGTGGTAGCCGAATGGTTATGGTCGCGAACTCGTGGCCGGCATTATTTGGTCCCTGAGTTGGATCGAGTCTTCATACCATTGAAGACCGGCCGTGTTGAGAGCCCAGCG
>BMAO01017486.1:0-30623 GCA_019973975.1 Trichonephila clavata
AAGAGTTTTCTAATTATCCGAGGGCTTAAATTCGTATTCTCCTTTCTAGAAATCAGAAAGTTCCTATGTATTAGTTATCTATACAAATAAATAAAATTGAAGTGTCTGTTTGTAATTTCAAATTAGCAACTTTTTACTCAATGCACTAAAAGTATATACGGTACTCATAACAAAAAACCAATTTTAAAATTTTTTGTCTGTCTGTCTGTCTGTCGGTCTGTCTGTCTGTTTGTTCCGGCTAATCTCGGAAACGGCTGGTGCGATTTTAAAAATTCTTTCACTAATGGAAAGCTACATTAACGGGGAGTGACATAGGCTATATTTTATTCCCGTATTCTTACGGGAATGGAAACTATACGGGTGAACGTGGAACTGAATGCCAAGATGAACGCCAAATTGAACGCCAAGCTGAGCTAATGAAGTCGTTGTTTTGGTTACTGGCGACCGATGCTCTTCATGAGACATAATAAATTTACGCGCACATGATAATACGCTGACACGTGCCATAATTTTTTTTATGATAGTTATCTCACTGTTCAGTTAAGTAGAGCATCGGCTGTTTCGGATGCACTTTTAAAAATAATAAATCAAGGCTTCATAAGCAAAAAGCAATGCAAGAAACAAAAAAATTGATAAGTTTTACGGTTAGTTTTAATCCTTTCTTTTTTTTTATTTACATTTTTAGTCACATTTAAACAATAGTTATTATAATCCCAATCTATATCTATACAAATAAATAAAATTGAAGTGTCTGTTTGTAATTTCAAATTAACAGCAATTGTTTGCGGGGGCGGGGGTTTAAGGGGCGTTAGAAATTCCGATTTTTAAGTTATTAGACGTACAGTCTTGAAATTTAGTAAGTAGATTCCTCTCATAGGGTAGAGATACGCTACAAAATGGGTTTCGTGAAAATTGCCCTCAAGTGGCGTTGCGGGACTTAAGGGGCGTTATAGATAATTATTTCCATTTTTAAACTATTAGACGCACAGTTTTTATATTTGATAAGTAGATTTCTTTTATAGAGTAGAGATCAGCTATAAGAAGGTTTTGTGAAAACAGACCTCTAAATGGCGTTGCGGTGGATTTAGTGGCGTACTAGATAAATATTTTCGTTTTTAAACTACTTGACCTCCCTGCTTGAAAATTGGTTGGAATGTTTCTTTCATGGAGTAAATATCCGCTACAAAACAGGTTTGGGAAAAATTGACCCCCAAGGGGTGTTAAGGGCAGATATAAATAATTATTTCTATTTTTAAACTATTAGACGCACAGTTTGAAATTTGGTAAGCAGATTCCTCTCATAGGATAGAGATACACTACAAAATGTGTTTTGTGAAAATCGACCCCTAGGCCGCGTTGCGGGGGTTCAAAGGGCGTTATTGATAATTTTTTTTTTTGCATTTTTAATTTATTGGACGCACAGTCTTCAAATTTTGCTAAGCAGATTTCTTTCATAGTGTGCAATTCCCTACAAAATTGGTTTTGTGAAAACAGACCCAGAAGTGGCGTTGTAGATAATTATCCCCATTTTTAAACTATTAGACGTACAGTCTTGAAATTTAATAAGCGGATTCCTTTCGCAAAGTAGAGAACCGCTACAAAATGGGTTTCGCGAATATCAACTACTAAGTTTAATTTCGAGAGATTAAGAGGCGTAATTGATAAATATTTCCATTTTAAACTATTTGATCATCCTGCTTGAAAATTGGTAGGCATGTTCCTTTCATGGAATAGAGTTCCTCTAACAAAGAGTAAAACGAAAATTGACCCCCAAGGAGGGTTGCGAGGGGTCAAGAGGAGTTACAGAAAAAAATTCATGTTTTTAATTGTTAGACCCATATACTTTAAATTTGTTAAGCATGTTTCTTTTGTTGAATAGGGATCCACTAAGAATGTATTTTAAGCAAATCAAGTTCTGGGGGGTGCAGGGGGTTACTGGGACGTATTGACAAAAAAAGTTACTTTTTTCGAGCTACAAGGACTATAATAATGAAATTTGGTTTGCATTTTTCTTTTGTTGAGTTGAAATCCGCTAAGAGCGGTTATTTTGGTAAACGGCTCTCAAATGGATTACGGGGATATTGATAATAAAACTTTTGTTTTTTTTCCTGTTAGATTTAGACTTGAAATTTGGCTTGCATGTTCAATTTACGGAGTAGAGATCCACCGAAAATTGGTTTTGCGGGAATCCACTTGGTTTTTGGGTTACGAAAGAGCAAACATCATTCTATGCTTCAATTTTAGAGATTTTTAGAAAACACAAATTATATGAGTTCTGCCCCTTTTTTTATCAACAGGCGACAGTTACAGGTATAAGTATATTTTTCAATACAATCGAATTCTTAATGCAGGACTTAGATATCAATAATTTATACATATATATAAGTAGTAAAAATTTATAAAACATCATGAAATTCCCAGCGAAGCGGGCGGGTAACAGCTAGTATCAAATAAAATTGTACAAGAAAACGAAAAAAATGAATAATAAATAGCGCGCTTACAGTGCACTTGTTTCATATACAGAATTTTTCTACTCGAGACAAAATTAAAGCTTTGATACGCCATGGTTGTAATTATTTTTAGGTAAAATAATAAAGACTTTGGGATATACACAGGAACAAACATTATTTATTTATCTTCAAGTTCCACAACAAAGGAGGACACAAAATATACATAAAACACTCATGTTAGGATACAATACATCATCTTACACACAAAGGGAAAAGGCAATTCCCTACCAAGGGATCTATTACTTAAATTCCCACTTGGGAAGAAATAAATTTCACTTTGAAAGATCTATTAGTGCCATCTGACTATGGTTTAATAGGAAAGGGAAGGTAGATTTAAACATAGAGTTACAAAACATCTTATAACAAGCTTTTAATTTTAATTTTAGTCTTAGTATGCCTATGGTTGTTGAAAAATTAAGTAACAAGTGCAGTGCCTCTCATTTATGCAAACAAATCCGTATAGCCGTAGTCTTCGATCGCATTTAGAGATTTTTTTTCTGTTCAAAAATGATAAATGCAAACAAAGAGCAAATAATTGTTAGAAAATTTCACATGAAATTTGGAAAAACCACTACTGAAATCATAACTTATTTTAAAAAGTGTATCGCATTGAAGGTTTATTGCGATCACGTGAATTTGAGAAGTTTAAGCGCTTTCAAAATGGCCGAAACGACATTGAAGAAGATTCACGCCCGGATCGCCTTTCCACGTTAAACCCGGACGACAGTTTCTTGTCATCGTTTATCTATTCCGATCTGACAGTCGGATAAGTATTCGTGCGATTTCTGAGACTGTAAGGCTTGACAAAAATTTCGTATAGTAAATTTTACATATAATAATATATGCATACTAAAAGTTTGAGTCAAAATGATGCCTACAATTCTCACGTTTAAACAAGAAGCTCTCAAAAATGCTTTCGCTGACACTTTGAATGCTATTGAAAATGACTTAAACTTATTGAAAAAGATGACGTATGGGGAATCATGGTTTTATACTTATGATCCAAAAACGAAGCACCAATCCATGCAATGGAAGAGACCATCTTCACCAAGAGCCAAAAATGTTCGATTGAGCCAACCCAAATTCAAAGCAATGATTGTTTTATCTAGTACTTATGGGATAGAGTACTTTCATTGGTTTTCTGAAGGTCAAAACTATTCATTAACATTACTACATTAATATTCTTGCTGAACTCCGTGAATGAAAAAGGAAGAAACGGCCCAAATTGTGTGGAAGGACAAGTCATGGGTTCTCCACAGAAACAATGCGTCTATTTATTCCGCATTGTCTGTCAAGAAATTTCTTGCCTAGTACACCATCCTACAGTTAGACCATGCATTTCATTTTCCGGATCTTGTACCATGCAACTTCTATTTGTATCTTAAGGTGAAATCTGCATGAAAAGGAACAAGATTTGAGTCCGTTGAAGAAAACGGCAGAAAAAGGCACGCGTCATGTAGGAGCCGACACAAGAAGACTTCCAACACTGTTTCAAACAGTGGAAGATTCGTATGGAGCATGGTAGGGGTAGAGAAAAGGTGTATGTTGAAGGTGGTAAGAAGTTATAATATGTATGAAATTAAAGTAAAATATTTTAAGCATCAGTCTCGTTATTTAGTAGCCGCACCTCGTGTGTTGCTAAGTGATCATTTCTCCAGAAAGGCTAAGGTGATGTAAAAGGAAAATATTTTGTAGTTTATCCTGTAAATATTAACTTGTAAACTTAGCCATATAAATGCAAGCTTTGGCCAAGTTCAACACATTTTATTTTCTTTTTATTAGTACAAAAAATATAAATGCAGGAAACATTCTTTTTTTTTTAAAAAATTCGTTTGTATTACCCAGTTTATTTTTGTCTAATATGCCTCATAATATGTAAAATGAAGCTGAAAAACAACATGGATCACATTTTTATTCACCATGACTATTTTATAAAGTCCCTTTTTTATTCATTTTGTATGATTTTGTTCCAACTGATCGAATTTTTTTTTCAGTGAGAATAGCTTAATTCTTTAAAATTGTTTATGCAAATATCTAGAGTTGAAGGGAACCGGATATGCTACCGTTTATTGACTACCTTGAGAAAGGCAAAACAATTAATAGTGAATATTACAGGGAGTTATTGGATCAACTGAATGGAAAAAATAAAGAAAAAACGCCCTCAAATGCAAAAAAAGAGTGCTGTTTCACTAGTGTATAATTAATCCAATTATTTTCCCACTCATCGTACAGTCCTGATATGACCCCCAATGACTACTAGCTGTTTGCAGACCTTAACGCTACAGAGAAACAGGTTAAGCTTAAATGAAAAAGTGATTGCCGAAGTTGAAGCCTACTTTGAAAGCAAAGACGAATCGTTCTACGATAAAGGTATTAAAAAATTAGAAGAGCGCTAGGCTGAATGTATCACTCTTGAAGGGGAGTAATTTGATAAATAAAGTTCAGTTTTTCCTAAAAGTAGTTACTTTATTAGTTAGGTCCGGGCTTATTGAGTGATGTGTTAAGACCTTCCTTGGATGCAGTTGAGATGACAGATTGATTTTTTGGAAGGATCTGTTTATTAACCCTTGTTTACCACGTAACCTCTAGTCGATACATGCTATACGTAAGGCAAAATCCCATTGTAACCTCATGTGGATGCGTGGCTTATTTAGATGTACAACTAGTGTAATCAGCACGGGAAACGTTATAAGGAAGATTTTCTTTTATTGGAATTGTCTAAAATTACAATAGTTAAGTTACAGAAATTTAAAAAAAGTAGGAAAATTAAAATTAAAAGTCTTTGTAAAATTGTTAGAAATGTTCCTTGAGACCAAAAGTTTTTCCACATGCGTTACATAAGTGTATTGTCATTTTTGTTACATTGCATCACAGATGATAAATCCGTATTAGAGTCGCTGTCGTATTCATCGGTTTTCGGCAAATATTCTCATTCAGCATCACTTTCGTAGAAATCCAACGACGATGCCAAATTGGCAAGAAAAAGTAAAAATAAAAAACAAAAATAGTTATACAAACTTTAGAAAGCGAAACGAAACACGGATGAAAAAAATTGCACTTAGTCGCCGTCAAAAAGAAAAATGAAATGTGCGTCATAACGTCAAGGTCAGTATCCTCAGAAATCCCAGATTTCTGGGGATATTAGAAAGCGCAGTCTGGTACGCAAGGGGCTAAAGAGAAACAGACGGAGATCAGCATTGTACCTGTTGCATGGATTTAACTTGCAGTACATCGATTTAGACATAATTTGTGGCGTCGAGTTATTTAAATCCTATGTACATAATATCGCCATTTTTTGTGTCATCATTCTGTTAACCCCAAGGCGAAATTTAGTTTTGTTTTCCTGTCAAACTAAGATTGTTGTAAATTATACAATTAATAAGGGAAACATTTTAATTCTCACTATTTCTGTTATCAGTTTTGCTGTCTGCGAATTCGGAATTACTCGATTATAAATAACAGTCCATTTCAAAGATTTAAATCTTTAATGTAAGAGCTTGTGACGGATCTATACGGTTTCCACTAACCTCCTCAATATTTCTTTAAAGTTTTATTTATTTCAACCAATCTCCACCGGGAGCCAAAGCGTGATTTATGCAAATGAGATATATTATATAAGTTCGGGTTTAGCGAGTTAACAAAAAGAGTAAAGTGAAGAGTTAGGAGAGTGAAGTCAAATGAATTAAAACATCGGAAGATCTACACGCAGTAGTTGACAGTATTAGTTAGCAGTTACGTGACGAGCTACGCCGGAGAGCAGTAGATTGAAATTGGAAAAGATTCCGTATTACCGAGTGGGGATCCTTATCTATTATCCTATCCAGCCTGTAAGGAATTCATCACCACGACGGAACAGCCGACGTTAAAAGAATAAGGTTAGTGATTTAGAATATTGTGAATACGTGTACGTGTTTTAGCTGTAATTGTACGTGTTTGATCTTTCTTGGATTCAGTCGCGATTCCGTAGTTTCGCTAGTAGTAACTCCTTCTCATACTCCCCTGTGTTTTATTTCTCTTAAATTTGAATCGTGTGATTATAGCCTTCTGTGATTAATAAGCATCAATAAATATAATGATTTGCAACTATGTCTCTTGATTTCTCTAATCCGCCTACACATCCAGAAACATTTAACGGTAGACGGGGAGATGATAATCTTAGGGGAGGGTATAATTCACGACAAGCTCTCTGAGTAAAGAAAATAAATAAATAATAAAAGCAAAGTTCAAAGAATGTGTATTCAAATGTTTCGAATAAACAAAAAAATATTTTTTTCATTTATGAAATACTTTGTATAAAGTTTAATAAAAGTGTTCACTTTCTTCAAACCTATGAAAATTTTATGCTCTAATTATTGTCAAATAGTTAGAGCATAAAACTGAACTACTTAAAATTTGTTACTGGTTTCAGAAACTAGAATATATGCATCAAACAACATATACGGTTTGAATGTAAAGATTTTAAATTCATTCTTGTTATAAAGATTTACACTTTCATGGAATAATCACACAGCGGAACCTAATACACCATACAACACAAGCACAGTGGCGCTCGAAGATGTTCTCCAAATAGTACGAAACTGCACATGCACTTTACGAATGATTATGCAAAGGATTCATTTTTGGTGGCCAATGAGAGACTACCTGGAGCTCCAGGGCATTCCAAAGGAGCATCCGGATGGTGTGTGAAAAAAATGACATTCGAATACTGGTTTTCATGAAAATATGGTTCCGTCGTTCCACGTGGATTGTAACAACGCCTCACAGAGGGATTCGCAAACAGAATGAGTTAGAGAAAATATACAATTGGGCTAAAGCATAGATTACCAACGAAGACGGTACCTCTCCCACTGTGTTCGATGAAATCTTTCAAGGAGGCATTAGAGGCTCCAGAGGCAAGAGATGGAGGGCGTTAGACGTACTTATATTCTTAGGAAAAATTGACTCTGCAATGCTCTGTTTGATTGCAATGGCAACATAGCGATACGTCCTGCGATGGCAAAAATCTGTAACAAAAATACATTAGCGTAGCTAGTCCTGAGTGTAGACCCTATATCAAATTCTTATGCCCAGTTTTGGAGCCTCTTAACATTTTACGATTTTTCTTACACATGTTGGGGCCCCTTTAGATTGTTGGTGCCTTATCATTGATACGGAGGTAGCTATTCCCTGCATGGTTAAAATAGAGAACACACATCGTTTGCCCGCGAAATGTTTCGCTCGTCATATAGGTGACTTATAGTTAACGGTCTCGTAGACAGGAATCCCAACTTTAATACCACGAAAACGCTCTCTTCTGGGAGGGGGAAGGGGGCATGTTCAAGGGAATGGTGAAGTACTCATGTAGAACTGGTCGCGTAATGATCGAAGGTAAACATTTCCTTCATAAAAGAAGAATTATATGCCTTTTTTTATTAATTTTCATTATTGTCTCGATTTTGAAATAAACATTTTTTTCATGCTATTATTTTTCCACATTTGAGTGTACTTTATCCCACTTTCTGATGATTATGTTCTGACAACTGTCTTGATGAAAGAAAATGACATGACTGTGTTGGAATCACGCCCTTCTCCCAGTTTAGAGATGGGTTCTGTTTATTCCCAACCATTCGAAACACTAAAACCCCTATTTTCCCTTCTATTTTTGTTCAAAACCTAAGATAACGATGCTTTTGCGTTCTGTTCAATTGGAGGGTATCCAGTTTGACTTCTACAGGCAACAAGTGAAACACCGTTTATATGATACCAACTGATCCAGTGCCATAATACCCCCGCATTGCTGGGGGGGGCAGGGACTCTAAGGGGCCCAAAGCTTGACTGGCGCTAAATACGTATTTGGACTTGGGACCCTAAACTTGAGTTTGCTGGGGGACCCTAATATTCTTTGTTACTCCACTTAACTGATCACTCTTTTGTTGCCCTCTCCCCCCCATCGTCCAAGTTTGCGAAGGTTGTTGCTGGAGCATTTACCCTTGTCGGGCTCTAATCCTCACGTAAAGATGGCTGTGAAAAAATCTCTAATTTGCCCAGTGGTTATAGAAATCAACTAAAATAAGAAATCTCTTTTCTATAACAAAGTACTAATATAATTTAAATGCTGTAGAAATAAATGATCAGGACAGTGGTAGGAGGAGGGACAGCCAAGCTCAAGTGCAAACAGAAAAAAAAGACCTTCAAGTACATGCCATTGCCGCGGCGGTAATGGTGGGACGACAATGTTCTATTACAGGCAGTGCTGTTGAGGCTGCTGATATTTGCTCTTGATGAAGGCGGCGTTAAAACGAGCTGGAACAATGCTGGGACACAGATGCTTGTAAGGCTATTGGAATTGGAGAGACTGTTGGAGTTAGAGCTATGTCTCCGTCGCTCTCTGTCTTTTTTCGCTATTCCAGAGTCTATTTCAATGTGGAATACGTCCCACCCCCGAAAGTGACTTGTGATGTATAGTCACTTCTGTTTGAACGTATTCGGGAAAACCATTCTTCTATTGGTTCAAGTCCCCCTTCTTGTGGTGTACTTTGAAACCAGCAGTTAGCGTGGGAACTGCGCCGGCACCTTACTGTCGGCTAAATAAATGGAGGTCAGAGGTTGACTTCCCTTAGAACATCAGCACCGGGGTGTCCATCATGGGATAATTTCCCACGAGAAACTGCTTGACCATTGAGACGTCACTCGTTCCCCACGGGAAATGGTTCTTTAGGGAACACGGCCGCAACATTTTTTGATTTAATTAAGTATTGTAGTAAAAAAAAAATTAAATGTCCCTTTTAATATATGCATGGATATAATATATATTTGTGCATAAAGTAAGTGAGCTACGCATCTGAAAAAAATGTCGTGTCGCTTTTGTATATTCGCCTTCGGTTTTCATCGGCCATTTTAAATCGAAATAATTTTCACTACTTTGAATATTTAATGCAGCATATCTGATGAAAACGATAAATTAATGTCGATGACATTGAAATATACACTGACCACTTGAAGCAATTTAAAAGAGATATTAATACCCGTTATAAGAAAGGACGTCAAAAGGCATGGGCCAACTGGGCTCAAGGCCTCTGACACAAGGGAGGCCTCGTTTCGTTCTCGACTCAACCTTAATAAGAGTGTGAATCGAATAATTTCGATGGTCAAATGTTATTTGCGATTGCATTCTCCGAAAAACTAGGAATTTCGGACTGTATGTCAACTGGCTACATGTGATATCCGGCTTCCCTATATAAGCACAGGCCTATCGCCACGCATTCATTTAAAAGGGGGCAGTCGGTTGAGCAGGTTTGTTTGATTGTAAGTCATACACATTAATTCGTTTTGGGTTTGTATCAGTGTTTGACAACGTATGCTGTGTATTGTCTACTTTTATGGGTCATAGGTGGGGTCTACATTTGCATAGGGTCTCAGGGCCAACATTTGCGTAGAGCTTCAGAGCCTACATTTGCGTTGGGTCCCAGGACTTATATTTGCGTTGGATCCCAAAGCTCACTTTTGCGTAGGTGCCCAGGGCCTCAAGAAGTCTTAAGACGTCCGTGGTTATAATAATTTGGATAATTGTAATGTTCAGTCTTGGATTATGAATCCATTTAAAACTTACGCAACTAACACTGATTTGGAAGAAAAAATAAATTTTCAAACTTTTTAGACCAAATTTTGGAATTGCAAATATATTTGGAAGGAAAAGGTGAAATTAACCCATTTTAGCTTCTATCTACTTGCTTGACTGAGGCAGGATTTATAATCACGTTAATAATTTGTTTAAAAAAATGAGAAATATATTGGAAACTACAGAAACGCGCACGTAATGACTTACAATTAATTTTACGCCTAATATAAGAAGTATTACGGCATTAAAAACATTAAACGCAACCGTCGCATTGAAAAATTTATCAAAAGTACATGCAATATTTAGTGTAATAGAAAAATTGTATAGTAAAATGTATATATATATATTTAATGTTATAGTAATTTCGCGTTTATAAGCAATTTCAGGTCAAATATTAAAAATAAATACATAAAGTACGACTACTATATTAATCGAAACTCAACTATTATGTGATTCCTATCTGTGTTTCTGAATGTGTGAATATTAGTGTCGCACATTCAGGTACACGAGGGCTTTTGGCGAAAGATCTCGTAATTTAGAGGATATTTGAGCTTCGACATATTTAACGTGCATCGGTCCCCTTTGCATAGCGGATTTTCAGCAGTACTAGGCTCGAACTCGGGACCCGCAAGCCACGAGTTATGAGTTGCCTCGACCATTGTGTTTTTGAAATCTTGTTTATATTTTAAAATTAAAAAGGAAAATAGTGATAAGAAATAAAACATGAATCTTACAAACCATTTTTCCCTAATGTTCTGATCTTCTTAGTTACCGTAAAATTCGCCATATAACACGCACCCCCTTTTTTACGAAGATATCTGGTAGGCATGTGTGCATGCTCCTAAGTTTTGAAGTCATTGTTTCGAAGTATTATCCCAGGCTTTTAAAAAAATAGTATACTTCTAAAACTGCAACTCTTTAAACTAATAAGGAATGCCATTGCTTTTAAATAAGCAGTTTTGGGATCTGTGTAGGAGTCGAATTTTTTTCACATTCTCTCATCTCTTTTTTTTTAATTTTTAAAGCTCTAATTTTTATACCCGGCGTATAACGCGTACTTTTAACACAAAAAACCAGATTGAGCCTTCACAAGGGCGCGCCTCTTACGGTAAATTGTAATTTTTGAAGATTTTGTGTGCAGTTATTAGTATCATAATTATATTGTATTCTGAATATTTCTGAAAAATGTAAGGAAAGAGGGAAAAGAAAAAAAAGAAAATTATTTTTTTAAAAGGGATTTATGCTGGAAAAAATTTAGGAACCTTTTCTTAGAGTGAAAATACCAACAAAATGACTGCAAAATCTAAACTTGAATGCATCGTTCATTTTCTATTAATTGTTTACTATAAAAAAGTAGAAAAATTCATATAGTTCGATTGAAAACTTCATCTAAGAGCAATATTATTAGATACTTTATACAATCCTCATCTAATTTTTAAAAAATGTAGCAACTTTGAGATTTATTAACCCATTTTATAAATTTACTGCTGTTTTGCATTATATGAATGAATAATATTCATTCATATAATGCAAAACAGCAGTTTACAGCATTATTTACAGCAGTTTTTTCATGCCAAACATATAAAATATAGAGCAAATTGTTAAAATCTATCCTTGATGCGTATTAGATAAAAGCAGTGGTCTTTAAACTGTGTTCCACAGAGCCCTGTGCTTATCCGAGGCATACACAGGGGTTTGAATTGCAACACAAAAACAAAAAAAAAAATTATAAATGTTTAGGCCAAATGGATTCACACACGTTCTATATGAAATTTGTAAAAAACGACAAGTATCTAAAACTCATACCAGTCATTAAAGTTGAAAATTTTATTTATACATAATTTTATAAATTTTGAAATAATTTTCCAATTTTTATTCTAATATAATAAAAGGAATATTCGAACAATTTTCCTTGATATGTACTACTTACTAGAGATTGTGAATACTCTATTGTTTACTACCCCGAATTTTATATTCGTTAGTAGACTGTTTTGTAAATATAAATAGTTTTCTAATGAAAGCGCACTATTTTTTCATTTGTGGGGGAAAATTTATAATGAAGGATAGGGTACAACTTATCGACAAATGAACAGATTCAACGTTAAAACCTCAATTTAAGCTGGAACAGCTCTCAAATTTTAGGTTGCAAATTCATGTATAAACTACACAGGATTTCCTACACCGCTATATAGCAATTTTAACGGCATTCAGAACAGTGTGTAAGTGAAACATATATCTCATTGTGAGTTGCTACAAAAACAAAATATAAAAATAAATTAAAAGCAGAATATATATGAAAGATTTCTATAATAATTTCTATAGACCTAGATTTCGACGGTTAGTGTAAAAAAATACTAACACACACAATATATCCTATTACCTAAATATAATGCATGGGTCATAAATAAATACTATTAATGAATAAATTATATCAAAATTTTTAGTAACAAATTCAATACTTTTTTTTAATTACCTTTACATTAAGTACCTATAACACATGTTGATCTATA
This sequence comes from Trichonephila clavata, assembly GCA_019973975.1. Taxonomy (NCBI): domain Eukaryota; kingdom Metazoa; phylum Arthropoda; class Arachnida; order Araneae; family Nephilidae; genus Trichonephila; species Trichonephila clavata. The sequence continues at coordinate 12,618 of BMAO01017486.1, forward strand.
CTTCAAATATTATTTTAACATGTATTCTCTCTTTGTGTGTGTGGAATGAAGTTCCCCGAAAACATTCACCTTTTATTTTCCAAAGAACTCTGTGAGTCAAAGAAGTTAGAAGTAGGGTTTGCAATTCCGTGTCATATTTTCAATCCAGGGATTTCGGGATTACATTATCAGAATCCCGGGATTGGTCCCGGGATTAGGATTAAGCTATTTATTAAAAATACTTACATATTAGCATAGTTGAAATTGCATAATAAAATAGAAAATATAATTACAAAAAATGAACAAATACAATATAATTACAATATAATGAAACAAAAAAAATAATTCATCATAAAAAAACAAATAAAAATAGTACATAATGAAATTTTTGAAATGAAAAAGCATTTCTTCATTTTTTGTGTTTCTGTTAATGAGCTTATAAAAACACAGCTCCTTCAGAGTTTCACTGTTTAAATGGATTCTTATTTTTGTTACACATTGCTCTTCTGAAGAAAATGCACGTTCGGATTCTTTACTAGTAGGTATTATCGTCATTAAATAGGAGTATGTTCTTTTCAGGTAGTCACCACATCTCCCTCCATTTTTAAAAAAGAGACATTTCTTTTTTAATATTTAATGACAGTATCTCAAATCTAATAGTGGTATATGCATTGGTGCATATACCTCTTTGATAACTTTATTTAGTTCTTCTGCTACACTTAATGGTTTTTGTATGCATAAGTTGATCCAGTTATTGAATCAGAATGGGAATCAATTTCAAGTGTTACCTCATTTAAAATTGAAGATCCAGTTGCATGAGTTGTTAGTAATGCAATGAGATTTGAAGTGTCTCAAGTCTTCCAAGCAGGTCCGCTATTAATTAACGGCATTTAATTGAAGAAGGAACTGTGATAAAATCTATTCTTGAGATGTTACTTATATTATTGTGTAAACATTGCAGTGAGCCACTTAGATCTGTACGACATTCTCTTATACGAGAAATGAGAGCTGTGCATGTATTTTCCCCCCTATAGCACACTTATAATTGCACAAAAAATTCTACGTACATATTTCATAAGCAAAATATAAATTTTTAAAAAACTAAGTTCTTTGAAAATTATTATGAGAAAATGTTTTTTAAATACAAATTAGACAAAAATTAAATCCCGGGATTTTGGGATTGAAAAAAAACCCTGGGATCCCGGTGTTTCAGAATTCCGGGATCCCGGGGCTGAAACCCTACTAGATACTTCCAAAAATTCTAATTGCCTCTGTTCAAGTTAGCTGACACCGGACATCCTGAGGATGGAAGAAATGTCCGTTTTCTGCCCACACTCTCTCTCGCGATGGGGAGACAGTTACAGAAGAAAATAAGAGAAAACACATATCAAATTTCACAGTTTCACATACACACTCTCCTCGAACCCTTCAAGACTCAACACGTAAGAAAACTGACATTAAACGTATACAGTACAAAAAAAAATAAGATACATTAAATGTGATACCGGATTCACAATACTTTGAAAAAAAAATTCAAAATATAATTCAGACAAAAATTCAATCCCGGGATTAGTTATTTCAATCCCGGGATTTGAAAAAACCACCGGGATCCCGAGATTCGGGGAACTACTGGGTTAAATAAAATATTGTTTATTTATTTTTTGATATCTAAAGAATTAAGTTAATACAATCGAAAAATGAACACATTACTTAACAGAACCAATCATCTATCAACTGAAAAACTAAAATACAAAGAACCCAATGATTTAAAATAATATTCCAACTAAGAAAACTGAATATAACGTTGTTTATTTAATTTCCTGTACCTAAATAATCACGTTATTACAATCAAATTTATTAGTTGATTGAATCAATCAACAATCAATTGAAAAACTGTAATGCAAAGAATCCAACAGTTTAACATAATTATTCAACAATAAATCTAAATTCATTATAAATTAATTCAGGATGCCTTTTACCAAATACATTTATTGTCTCTCGGCACTGTTTCTTAACGTTTAGGATAAATTATTTTGGGATATATGTCAACGTTCAATCAAAATTCTTAACAGGAAGTAAATGAGGAAAACAGAACTTTTAAACTTTAACGATACGGAAACCGTTAATGCGAAAATTACCTAATTAAAGTGTAGAAAACTTTTGTTTCCGCAATTTAATGGAGTTAATCAGGTAATATGCATATTAGCTAGGCAATAAGCCCACAACAGCTTTCGAGCTGTAACGGTAACAGAAATACTAAAGACATTTCATTGTACCTCTTTCCTTCAAATTCCGAAAAAGTTTTCAAAAAATAAATTGTATTTCTTGTATTAAGTTTTTAAATGATAAATTTTATTTGACATTTGTTTTAACTTAACTCAGTGGTGCAACAGCTCACGAGAGCCAAGGCCTACTGTGCCCAACTCAATATACTGGACATTGGGCCCTGAGGTGCATGAGCAGATGTTTCTGTCAGGCGGTCAGTCTGACGCGAAATCCCCAGTATTCAGTTCCCAAGCAAGCTTGGTAATCATTTGTCAAGCCACTGAAGGGATGAAAAGGCGAGTAAACCTTGCCTAGCTCGGAGTTTGAACCTCGGACATGTGGTGTGGAAAAGCGTTGCGCTAATCATCCGCCACTGGGCTTCGACGTTTGTTTTATCAATACATAAATTTCACTGATAAATATTAGAAGAAAGGTTAAAGTATTTATTTATAATGTAATTATGTGAAAATTTTCACAGATATCTGAACAATTTAACAAAGACAAACTTTCAGATTTTAGTCATTACAAAATGCATTAAAATAAAAGTAGCTCCTAGTAAATTTAAATGCTGGATTAATATAACAGATAAATATTCAGCAATATTAAAAAATGCTTTTCTTGGAACTCATTTTTCTATTTGAAGAATAAGAACTTAGCTGCTAAACCTATTATTGGAACATCATAAGACTCTTAAGACATTAAAGCTCTTGTTTAATAAAAATGTAAAGAAAATGAAAAGAGAGAGAGAGAAAAAAAAGTAGGATCCAAAGACACGAAACATTAATTTAGATAAGTATGTGATTTCTTCATATTAATGCTCTACAGAAATAATCGATCATAACTCATTTAAAGTAAAAATCTAAGACTTTTCATTATTTAAATAATAAATTGAAGAAAAAAAAAGAGTTAGAAGGCATCATTTTACATCTCTCTCTCTCTCACACACACACACAATCTCGTCTTTTTTTTTCTTCTTCTTTCTGATAACTGAGTGCTTCGATGAAATGATCACATGCAACAGTTATTTGGAAAATTAAATTTAAATTCAGTACGGGATTTATTTTCGAAAATAGACTTAAAGTGAAATATAAAATCAAAATGCTAATCACATTCTTTAATAAAGCATATTGGATCTATATTTAAAAGATTATATATATATATATATTATATATAATTAAAAATAGTAAAGTTATTATAGATTTTTTTAAAAATAAAAATATTTATTCAGTTTATAGTTATAATTTTGAACATCTTTTCAATTCCATTGATATCAATGATATTATTATTTGGGTAATTTTAGTAAATCATAGTAATTATAACCTTACTATTAATTTACAAAAATTTAAAACTCTCACAGATTTAGTTTTAAAGAAAACTACATTAATTTTAATGGTTCTTTGTATAAGCAAACTAAAGGTTTGCCTCAAGGTGGTCCTGTTAGCAATAGTTTGGTTAATTTATATTTACTCTTTTACGAATATAAATATGTTATTAATAATGATTATTACATTTTTAGATATTTGGATGATCTAATTATTTTTGGTAAAAATAATAATGTTAACCCCAATATTACTTTTTATCCCAATTACTTAAACCTAACTAAAATTAATAATAATCCAGTTAAAACTAATTACTGGGATGTATCATTGTATATTAAGGATTATAAATTACATAGTAATATTTATGATAAAAGAGATGATTTTAATTTTAATATTCTTAAAGTGCCATAATGGAATTCGAATTTATCTATATCTCTACATAGAAATATTATTTTTAATTATACTTACCATAATAAGGTATTAGTTAGAAAAAATTTAATATATATTTAAATTTTAATAACATTATCAAACATTGTATTGAACATGGATACCCGGCTAATTTTATTTACAGTTATATTTGTATCAGTTCTCAGTGTAATGACAATATGTAATAACAATAATATTTTTAATTAGTATTACAGTTAATCAATAGACGACGCCACATGCTAAATAAATTAATAATAATATATTTTATTTTGTCTGGGTTGTACTTTTATTTTCTATAAACTTTAGAACAATATATATTTAGAGTTTATATATATATATATATATATATATATATTGGTTATAAAATGGTTATTGTTATACTCGCGTGGTAAGTCTTTTTCATCTAATTAGTTTTAGCATTGATTTTAACATATACCAGCAATTATTATAGGCTATAATTTTATCGTTTTATATTAATAGATTGTGGTTTTATTTGTAATAGTTAAACTTCTCTTGACATTTCTTACTTTGCCTATGGCCCAGAGAATTGGCAAATACAGGGGAAGGTTGGTTAGCCGCAAAACGTTGTTTAAAGCTGCAATCCTTGTTCCTAAGACCAGGAGTTTGCTATTGTACTACTGTGGCTAATGCTTTTTACTATCTTGACTAGTTATCTTAGGTTTATAACTATTTTATGTATATATATATATATAACCACTACCCACCCACTTCGCTGGTATTTCATGAAGTTGTATAAATGTATACTGTTTATATATATATATATATATATATATATATTTAAATATATATAAATAAATCACACAATTATAATTAAGTAAAAATCAATGGCGAATATAAAAATAATAAAGATCCAACGTTTTCAAACGAAATTAAAATTGTATAAGATAAAATTTATAAAATATCCGAGTGCAACTTCAGGCTTAGGACCGATAAGTGGGGTTAAACTAGTTTGATGGCGCCAACCTTCTCCTTCTATTGCAACTTGGTAAGCTAATCTAGAAATATCCAAATTCTTAAAAATTTTAAATTTTAAATATTTAAAATTTAAAAAATTTAAATTTTTTTTTCAATCCCTAAAAAGTTAAGCTATTGACCATTGCTTTCTGAAAGATTTTCATGAAAATATTAAAATGCTAAAACAACTAAGTGCATAATAACCATAAAACATCAAAGATTATGTACCCATCTTTGAAATGGTTGCATAAAATGAAAAAACCTCAAAATTTTGAAAATTCAAATCAAGAACGCAGTATATTCACAAATTAAATATCAAACAACATCAACACAGATTACATAAGTCATCAAAAACTCACGTAAAATCATCCTATTAATAAATCAAATCGAAGAATGGTATTCAATTTCTTACAATTTTTCATTTCTCCAACATCAATCATAACTGCTACATTATTCACAACTCCCTCTAATGTCACGTTATAATCCAAAAGATCAATATTCTTACATTAGAGTTTAAATATTTAATATTAGATGCAAGCCAGATCGCATTCCAAAAGCTTTTTGATTGATCATAAAAATTTTGATTGGTCACTAAGAATTTTAAAGTATAATCGTGTAAATATTGGTCTATGTGTGTATCAAAATGTAACCTGTGTGTGTGGAATGCACATATTCTTCACAGCTGGTCCACTAACAAGCTGACTTTGTGGACCTAATGTTGTGTGGTGGATCTGCGCCTTTCGCAAAACCTATCGTGGAATCCGTCGCAAATTGCCAATTTTTATGAGTTTAACTTTATGAGTTTTATGAGTTATAAAGTTCTCCTGTATTAAAAATCTAATTAGTGTGTTGAACTTTTCAAAACTAATATAATTATTTAAACCATATTTCCATATTCATCCGAAAGTATCTGAATCATATCTATTTCGATAGAGTTAAATAGGTTTTCAAAATCAAATCCATGCACTGAAAATACCTCTTGTAGCTCAACCGTCTTGATTACGTCATAGCTGTTTTTTATAATAGATGTATCTTTAACTTTGTCTATTGTATCCAGTAATATGTTCTGTAAAATTCTTCCCGATTTGGTTACATAAGTATTGAATCCATTTGTTACACTGCGCAAGTTCTGGATTTTTATGAAATTTGGGAGTCAAAAATAAATGGGGATATTTAATGCTACTGCTAGAAATATCCAATTATCTGCAAAATGCTAATAATCTGTTGTTAATTTCTTTCATACAAAATTTATTTACTTCATATGCATTATTATTTTGTATATGATCATTTATTAATTTACTGCAGTAATATTTACATATAATTGCATAGTTTCCTGGGACATTATCCGCGGAAGCTATCACGAAGTGTTTTTGTAAGTTCTCTATGGGTCTTTTTATTTCTCTATAAGAAATATCTTTTTTTGTTCTAAAATTAAAATTCATTATGTCTCTGAGAACATAAAAACCATATTCCTTAAGGGCCTGAGTAGGTAAATTATATTTTATTGCAATATTGAGGATAAATTTGTTAATATCTTTAGATATGGTTTTTTTACTATTAAATTGCTATTGGAAATCATTAAACGAAAATCAATGCCTTTGAACATAATTTCTTTCAAATTTTGATCTTGTACTATTTCTATGTTTCCTGTTACAACGCGTGCCCATGATATTCGTCCACATATTCTCTATAATCACTCCATCTACATTCTTTCTGATCTACCACTTCCATAATACTATTACAGTAAAATATTGATCTACCAAGTTTTTTTATTATTCTTAAACACTCGCTTTATGAACACATTTTTCACTGGGAATAAATCTCTTTGTTTCTATTTCCAATTTATATATGTATATATATATATATATATATATATATATATAATTATTTATTATATATATATATATAGAGAGAGAGAGAGAGAGAAATTATTGACATCCAAGTCCTAGCATTAAGAATTCAATTGTATGGAAAAATATACTTACACTTTAACTCTCAACTCTTGATATAAAAAGAACAGAACTTTTAACTAATCTCTAATAATCTCTAAAAGTGAAGTAGAATGATTTTTTGTGCTCTCGTAACCCAATAATCAAGGGAATTTCCGCAAAACCAATTTTCAGTGGATCTCTACTCAGTAAAAAGGACCACTCTTAGTGGATTTCAATACCTCAAGAGAATCATGCAAACCAAATTTCATTATTATAATTCTTGCAGTTCGAAAAAAGGAATTATTTTGTCAACACATCCCAGTACCCCCTGCTCCTCCCAGGAGTTGATTTCCGTAAAATCCATTCTTAGGGGATCTCTATTCGACAAAAGAAACATGCTTAACAAATTTCAAGTATGTGGGTCTAACAATTCAAAAACAGAAATTTATTTTCTATTACTCCTCTTGACCCCTCGCAACTTTTTGTAAAATTCTTTGTTAATGGAACTCTATTCCAAGAAAGGAACAAGCCTATCATTTTTAAATCAGGAAGGTCTTATAGTTTAAAAACGGAAATATTTATCCATTACGCCTCTTAGTCCTTCGAAATACCCTTTGGCGAGTGGTCATTTTCGTGAAACCTACTTAGCAGCGGATGTCTACTCTATGAAAGGAATTTTCTTACTAATATTCAAGACTGTACGTCAAATAATTAAAAATGGAAATAACTATCTATAATACCCCTTGAGCACTTGCAACGCGACTTAGTGGTTTATTTCCACAAAACCCATTTTGTATCGGATCTCTACTTTATGAGAAGAATCTGCTTACCAAATTTGAAGACTGTGAGTCCAATAGTTTAAGAATCGGAATAATTATTTATAACGCCTCTTAACCCCCCCCCCCACAACACCCCTTGGGGTCAATTTTCCCCAAACCCATTTTGTAGCTAATATTTACTCCATGAAAGAAATATGCCTACCAATTTTGAAGCAGGTAGGTCAAGTATTTTAAAAACGGAAATATTTATCTATTATATTAATCCCCCGCAACGCCACTTAGGCTCGATTTTCACCAAACTCATTTTATAGCGAATCTCTATTCTATGAAAGAAATCTGCTTACCAAATTTCAAGATTGTACATAAAATAATTTTAAAATGAAAATTATTATTTATAATGCCCCTTACGCGGTTCGAATCTCGCAAAATCCGTTCTTAACCGATCTCTATTCTATACAAGGAAAATGTCCTCCAAATTTCAAGTCTGTAGGTTGAATAGTTCCGGAGATATCGTGATGAGTCAGTCAGTGAGTGAATGAGAGAGTGAGTCACTTTTCTCCTTTAAAAAATATATATTGGATTTAAAACTAGCAAAAATCCATTGTTAAGCAGATAAAAAATATTGGTACAGTTATTAAACGATTATTATTACGATGTTTAAGTTTTAGAAATCATTTGAGATGATCTTTTCCACCAAAATAAATGATGAAAAAAATCCTTTCTTCTAAACTAAAATATATATGACATCTACAACACGGGGGAAAAAAGAGAAAGAAAATAGATAAAAAAATATAATGTAAAAAAAAGTGTCAATTTGTTAATTCAATATACAAGTATATAAAACATTACATCGCCTATCTATTGCCACACGAATCAATACTAAGATTTTAATTTTAAAATAGCTTAATCAAAACCAAAAAGGAAATAAGAGACGAAATCAGAAGCAAATCTTAAATTTTAGAAGACGGCTACTCTGAAAAGAGCACGCCGTTAAAAGGCGACGTTGGTCGGAATTGCAGCAAGCTCTTTCCCTTCTAATCAACTTACGTATTACCAAGGTGCCTGTTAGAATCCATAAACGTCAATCGCTTGACCAGTCGCATCCGTTTTCAGAGGAGGGGAGGAAAGAGATTCCCCTATCTATCCCTTTTCCCTATCCACTCCACTATCTAGAAATCCCTCTTTTTCCATCTTGCGTCCTCTCCTCAATAGCGTATACATTCCTTATACCTTTATTTTTGTTAAATGATTTTTTTCTTTCTTTATCTTTCTGAATTTATTTCATTTCAAATCAGCTTGATTTTAAAAGAAAATGCTGAAACGGAAAAGAGGACCCGCATCAGTAGAGATTCTAAAATTTGTAATGAGTTTAGAAAAGAGATTTTTGACGATTCGGTTTGTGAGTTAAAAAGCGAGGATTAAGGCTCAGCTAATCATTAAATTTGTCCATAATTTATTTTCTGTACAGAATTTTAGTTTTAACTGTAAACTTGTGTTAGGATGATTGAATGATTTTATTTAAGCGCATTATGATCAAAATATTGTGTTAGACTATTTAAATTTACGAAGAATGCGTTTTTGAGCGAAAAATATTAATTTCTAGAGTTTGCATGAATACATATTTTAAAATTATAAGAAAATGCATTTTGAAGCATTGCCGTGTACGCTAAATTTCGCGGGTTCGACCCTGGGCCCAAGTCAGGGGATTTTCATGATGCAGAAAATCGACAGCATACTTGTAAAATGATTGTGCAGCATGTTATAGATTTCTTGAGTGCTTGTTTGACTTGCGTGCTCTTGGCAAAATTAAAATTCCTCGTTCCCTTTCGCATCGTTAGAACTCAGGTACCTCCCTCTGGGGAGGAAAATGGGCGTCAAAATTACATTGAGGCTGTTGGTAATCCATCAATATGGTGCCGCATTAAAAAGTTATACTAGGTCTTCAAAGGTAAAGTACCAATCCGTGTGGCCCCGTTGGAAATAAAAAAAATATTTTGAAGCAGCATTCATGTCATCAGCGTTAGGAAAATTATTCATGAGCTTTTTCTGAAGAGTATTAATCATTATCAACATTTTTTCCATAAAAAAGTATAACACATTTTTTCGAAATATCAAGTAAAATCCCTTTTTTAATCTTGTTCAAATATTATTATGTAAAAAAAAAGGAAAATAAAAATGAAAAACACGTTGTGAAAAATTATTCTTGAATAAAATAAGGCTTGAAAATATAGTATAATGTTTTTATTTGAGCTTGTATTGAATTTATCTGTGTGTGTGAACTAATCAAAATTTCTCAAAATAAAAATCATCAAAACATAATTTTTTTCTGCAATATTTTATACATATCTATAATTCTGTAAATAGAAAAATTATAAAGATATTTATGGTAAGGTTTTTGAAGTTGCATATTTTAGACTTCCAATTTATTTATAAAGTGCATGAAAAATTTCAAGAATTTTTTTTTTTTTTTGTGATAATGATAAGCTTTGAAATTGAAAAACTAAAACTAAAGCAATTTTTTTGAGAAAAATAAGTCATAACAAGTTCATTTCAATTTTTAAACACAAGAAAAATGTCTTGTATACAGAAACCTTCGAAGTAAGAAGAGAAATTTTACTTTCGTTGCATAAGAAGATAAATAGTAAAATGCAACACACATTCAGTGGGACTTAAGCCTACTGAAGTATTATTTACACACACACACACACACACACACACACACACACACACATATATATATAATATATATATATATATATATAATATATATATATATATATATATGTTTTGATTAATGTTTATTCATCTCTCTCTTGTTGAGAAATTTTAACTTTTTCTATAATGTTAGATAAATTTGTAATATTTTTCCTATTTTAAGGAATTTAATCAAAATCAAGACAAGCTAAAAATTTTATCTTGCCAAATCCATTCAAAATTTCCTTTGGCTACTATTTTTTTTCAATTTAAATAATATCTGCATTTTATTTTTAAACAGTATTTTTTATTGCTTTTATTACAATTTTCATATTGTTTAGTTATATATCTTTAATAATACTGAAAAAGAAATATTTGAAAATAGTTGTTGTTTTTAATGCCACATGTCTGACGGTGTCAGATCGAGGGCAACGAAATTCATCGTGGCAAGGGGCTAGGTGTACGCCTGTCGAAATAAACCGATCACGCGACTCGAACTGAGGTCCAGTGCTCGGTAACCAGTTCTTTTACCAACCATGCTACCGGTTCGCTAAAGTTGTTGAGATATGCCTCCTTTTTTAGAAGAAATTTTTGGAAATTTTTTTAACTCACGTCAGTACATAATTATCTCACATCCGATTTCAAAAAGCATGTTTCCCTCAAAAAAAAGTTCCCTTTGTTCTTCTAGGATTTCTGAATTGCGAACATTCCCATTGTTGAGAAGGTTATCAACAAAATAAAGTTCGACGATATATTGCAACGTAAATCGATCACAAACAAGAGAGAAGTCCATATAACTGTAAGTTACAACATGAAGAAAATTTTCGTCTCGAAAACCACCATCTTTTAAAGGCTAAAATGACGTTATTTAACGTTTTGAATGGGGGAAATAGAGTTCGCGGAAAGCAATTGATGTTGCATGTAATTGAACTCGATTAGTCATCACTAATCATGATAGACTTTGAAAAAATTAATTACTGATGTGGAAAAATTTCAGAGAGAGCTTGGTGCAACAGTAACTCTGAAGAGTACAGTGGCTACAACTTAAAAGAAAGGACATGGAATGAATTTTGGGGTAAATGTTTGTGGTAAAATAAAAATAAAAATGTGGAAACGAAAGTGCTGGTTTTAATACAGCTATTTTTTATTTCAATTTATTTTGTTTATTGTACGCGTGATATATTGAGAAAGCAACACCAAGAAGGTAAAGAGCAAATTATGCAAATTTCAAAGTACGCACATGTTGAATAGAATACAAAATATTAAAAAAAACCCTGCAGAATGAAACATCCGTATCATTATTTCTACCACCCAGGGAAGTGGCCGTGGTAGCCAAGTGGTCTAGGCATCGGATCGTGGCTAGCATGTCATGAGTCCATTAAAAAATATTCTGGGAAATGAAGAAGCTAACTCAAAAGGCAAGTTAATGACTACATCATCGAATTTGGACAGTAGAAAACATGTATGCTATACAGCAGTGCTTCTCAAACTCTCAATATTTGTGACACTTTTTTCAATCATAATTTTCTTCGCACCTCCCCTCCTCCAAGCAATAGCGGCCACGGTGGCCGAGTGGTCTAGGCATCGGATCATGGCTAGCATGTCATGGGTTCGATCCTAGTACCACTAAAAAGATCCGCCGTGTAGGGGAAACACGTTAAATCTGTCGAGAGCTCAAACGTCCTCCCATTGGTGTGGTGTAGTAGTTAGAAGAGAAGGGTGCCAGCTCAGGTGTCGTCCGCGTCACTTGACCATGGTTCAAAATTACGCGGACCGTCCCCAAAAGCCCTCGTGTAGCTGAACAGTGGGACGTTAATATTCACTCACCACACAGTGAAAGTTTTATTCCTTGTCTCAGAATACACGTCTAACAGTAGAAAATGCCTGGTTGCTACCACAACAAAGGCAGTTTTAGTAAACAGACGGTTTTACGAAATGCATGGTGATTGGACTGAAAAGGATTGGTTGTTCCGTACGTCAGATCTCAGATGGCATTCACCTTGATCAAGGGTGAGCCAAATAGCAGTCCCAAAGCCACATGTAGCCCTCAAAGTGCTTTTTTTGCGGATCCTCGAGTCAGAAAATGAAATAGACAATTAAAAATTTCTTCATATTTGAGTCACCATACATATGTGAGAAAAGTTTTTCTTGCATGAAGTAACAATGTAAATATAGATGCAAGTTGGCTGACATTAATTTACAGGCTGTGAGGAATATTTTAACAAGCAATCTACATTCTGATTTTAAAAAATGTAGAAAAGTGTTGAAAACTGATTCTAAAATGGAATGTATTTGCACCTACAGATAGGAAATTAGGACAATAAATAAATAATATTAAATTGCTACTATTGTTTTAACTTGTATTTATTAATTTTAATATGGAGTAAAGTTAAATAATGAATGTAATTATTTTAAAAAGGTACAGCTCACCGGTATCCTCCCCTTCTACAATGTAGCAATCGAATCAAAACAATTGTGTGTGGGGATGCCTAATCTGACCTAAAACCTAAGTCACTCCTAAACCTAGGTAAACCTGCTGAGTCTAAGATGATTTTAACGAGAAAATTTGGCTAATGTGAGGAGTGACGGTGCGATCAGAATGTAGAGTCCCAGCAAGTGTGGATCGATGTATGTAGCAATAAGAGGCAGAGGCTTCGCAAATAAGTTTTGTTACTATTTTGCAGAATGTGCAAAATACTTTTGGAGTTCTCATATTGATCAAAACATTACCAGTCGATTAGGTGCGAATGGCTTATACAGTACAGTCCCAAAAGTTTGGCTCTTGATAACCCGGCAACCGCGAGATAACTTGTCTACAACCTTGTAGGTCGAAAAACCCTGCGTTCAGACCCGTTCAAAGTACCACATTCGATCCCCTGAAAAGATTTCTTGGATATGCAGAAGCCGATTAAAATAACGTTGAACAGTGGTTCCAGAACGATACAGAGTAAGACATTGTCCTATGCAGAAATTATTGCTGCAAAAATAAACTACACAGCTAATAAAAAATGACGGAAAATTATGAAGACGTTACGTTGATGACACCGTACAAACTCCTATATATGACATAATGAGGGACTAAAGGCCGTCGAAACCACTCCTCGGTATTTTGAACAACAAGGTGCATCGATAGTTGACTTACTGTTCCTTCGTCGTCTTCGTGATGAAGCAGAAACACTCAGAATATATATAATACGGAAGACACCATGACATAATGCATTTCCTTAAAAAAAAGTAGCCAATTTTTGGAAGTCAGCTATTTGATTTTCATTACAGACAGCTTTATGCTTTCGTAAAGAATTTTTCTGAGGTGTATTTGTGATAAGGTAAATTACTGCATACTATATATTAATTAATTTTCATTTTCATTGTGTAACTGCTCTATGTCTTCATATAAAATATGTCATTTCCTTAGTTTTAGGATATTTAGGCAGTTTATTTTCTGTTTTATTCTCAAGAAAACAATAAATCAAAGTGCATCAGTACACTGTTTTCTGAGGGGAAACACTCGTACTTATTCTTTTTTTAATCATATTCTCGATAATCCGTCCTTTTAGCAAACTCAGTCACCCTTCGGTTCCCATTAGGCCGAGTTTTCGGGAGTCTTTTGTTCTTAGGCATTAGTTAAAAGGACTGCCACTGATAGCACAGATGTCTGCGTTTATACAATGGTTCTAGGCTAGAGTGACGTGGACGATGAAATGGTACAGGCTTGAGTTCTGAAACGAGTCACACTTATGTTTGTCCTCTGATATCACCACGTACAAGTGTGAAACTGACGTGGTGACAGGTCCTTTCTGGCCTCATCTGGGGAATGCATCACCTGGGGCATTATAGTTTGGGGTGCCATTGCGTGGAATCGTATGTCACTTCTGGCTCGTATTCAGGACTTTAAGATGGATTAACAATGCTTAGATGATAAACAGCGGCTGGTGACGTTTTCCTTTCTTTGGGCTGGGTGACGCTTTCCTTCCTGTATCAGCGGGATAACTGTCGATCGCATACTGTCCGCATCAGTTGACTTGCCCTTCAAGATGTACAAATCTTTCTCAACTACTATTCTCTCTAAATATCGCATCAATCGAGAACGTCTGAGATGTGACCACTTGCATTTCCTGCCAATGCCGGCATTCAAAAGGAGAACTGTGGTAAATGGTTGGCAAGGAATGGAGAGCCATAAATCAAATTGTCATCGATGCTCTCACTTGCTTTGTACCTAGAAGGGCTGCTTCGTGTATCACCCTTTGCAAAAGTCCTCCAATTTACTGAGTTGGTGTTGTTTTCTCTTTATGTTACAAGCATTATTTCAAAATAAACATTACATAATGCCATTAATGTCTCTCTTGGCTCGCCAAGTTTTTTCACAATTTGGCCACTATTTTTTTTGTGTTGCATTTGACTTGTTAAAGGATGCATCCATAATTTTTTATTGAATTTTTTTTACATTTTCAAACGAAATAACAGGGTGACAAACTAGATTGTTTAAAGGAGATCCATTTCCACACTGGTTCCTGTAAAACCGCAAGCCTGAAATTTGGAAGTACGTGCCAGCCACACCAAAAAGAAAATTTGCTATCCAATATTAAGCATCTTATAAAAGTCATTCATTGATGTAAACTCAAGAGACAGTAATTTTATCTCTGCTTCAGAATTACTGTTTTAAGAATAGTTATTCTGTAGATATTTTTTAAGTAAATTGAGTTGACTTAGCATTTTAAGTTGACACAGAATAACTCAAAAAGGATTCAAGAATACTATCATTTAGATATAATCAAGTTTTGATTTAATCTTAATACTCTTTTTAATCAGTTGTCGCGCGTATCCGTGCTACAATTCTACATGTTAAGAATGTATGTTTTCCGTGAAATATAAATCAGACATTCTTTGTGAATGAATTTTTATAGTCTTCCATTTTCTCTGATGTTTATATTTTAATATTAATAGTGAATTTGGATACTTATCTTCCTTTTCCAATACATTTACTATTTATATTATCAATACTTTTACTATTTACACGCTGACACATATGATAGGGTTAATCGAAAATAGTTAACAAGCATGCGATTCATTCAAAAAAAATGAAATATTTTCGGGAGGAGGGGAAGGGAAATGTAGTATTAAAGTTGCCAATAAATTTACAAAATTGATTAAAATTAGAAGAAAAAAGGAATCTCGTACAATTGTATACGTGATGTATCAAGGCTAAAACGTTAAAAAGGGAATTGCATTGGCAACACATACTCTGTAATTTTAACTTTATTATTTTAATTAAAGGGAATTGATACTGATTGTATTTTACAAATCATCCTAAAATAAAAAGAAACGTCACTGAAAGGAAGCAGTGGATTACGAGGGGGAGAAAAACGTAATATTTAAAAATGTTAATACTGAGAATTGCCGGAAGAAAATAATTTAAAAAAGCATTGCTCGGTATGGCAAACTATGAGAGATGTCAAAAAATAATATAACAATAAATTAAAACTAAAATTTTTTTTTAAAAACAAGCTTTTATTTAAAAGCGCTAAAAAGAATAAAATAAACTTTTCCTTTAAAGCTTTTTTTACTATGAACTTATAACGTCATTACACAATTTATATGATATAAAAGCTTGTCGCGAGATTTAAGTACTCGTATTTACTTAGTTTGAATTTTTAAAAATTAAAATCAGTCAGGTCAAGTTATTTATTAAAAGCTTTATTTAACTTACAATGTATGTATGTATGTATGTATGTATGTATGTATGTATGTATTATGTATATGTATGTATGTATGTATGTATGTATGTATGTATGTATGTATGTATGTATGTATGTATGTATGTATGTATGTATGTATGTATGTATGTATGTAATTTGTTCGGGTGGAATCTTGCAACTCAATTTTGAAACTGATATCTTCCTCCCATTGAGCTGAAATTTTGTATACACGTTCAGTTTGGATGACAATGCATGTTTTGACCATTTATATTCCGATATTGCAATTAATTAAAAAGATATTAATTAAAAACGCTAAACTAGTTTTGGGCGCCAACTTGGATATATCTGCATTGTTGTAATAATTTTATTGTTACAACAATGACAAAAGTTGGCGTCGAAAATCGGTTTTCAGCCAAACTGGAATTTTATAACGTTGCGCTATTGACAGTATTAATTAACTTTGTCTAAAAAATAATTACATTTCTACAACGTAAAAACAATCTAATTTCTACAACGTATGCAATTTTTTTACAAATTTCTATCTATTTCCTTGGATTTAAATTCAAAACAAAAAAGTAGAGCTATTTTTCAAGTAGATTGGTACATTGTATACCTTTCTCAACGCTGCCAAGTTAAACTGAGATGGAGTATTGAAAGAAATTCTTTAAATAATTTATCTAACTTTAATCTATGAAACTCAGACAAAAAATAATTACAGAATCGGAAAGATCATTTTTTTAATGTATCTTACCCATCAAAAAGGAATCCGCTAGGAAAACAATAAGAGAAAAATATTATCTAGAAATGCAATATATTTTCGATTAAAAAAAATAATTTTACAATAAAATGAAGTAATTTTTAAAGAAATTTTCTAATTTTAAGCCTACGAGTAATTTAAATATACCTCATTTTATCACCAGTAATCTAAACACACACTACGACATGTGTCCTTAAATTTAATTACAAATAGAATCTGTTAATTTTATTTGAAATTAATTATTGATTTTTTCAAAACCAAGTTTCTAAAGATGATCTGAGCAATTAAAAAAAAAATAGATCTTACGTAGAAGATATTCAATGTCGAGCAAAAAATTATCATTATTTGATAAAACTTTCTTTTTTGATTACAAAATGCGTTTTTAGTCTTAAGCATTTTATTGATTTATGCAAATATTTAAATGACTTTTGAAATTTTAATAAACAATTAAAATTTTCTTCTAATATGTTAGATAAATACATCCCTTATCTTCAAAATATTTCAAATAAATAATATATTCTTTAAGTTTTTCAAAAATAGTCAAAATTTTAATTAAACATTTAATAATTTTGTCATTTATGAAGATAATCTCACTAAACCTTTTTTTCGTGTGTAGAACAATGTTAGCCAAAATCTGCATGAAGATTGAAAAAATTGCTTAAAAATTACGGATTAAAAAAATTGTGTTTTAGTCTAATACCCCATTTTGCGAGAATTAATTCAACTAAACCAGGGATGGCGAACCAGCGTTCAATGAATTGAACAGGCTGAGAAACCTGTCCAGCGATAACTAAAAAGTAAAAAATAAATAAATGTAAAAAAACTTTTTTAAGAACAAGCTTTTATTTAAACGCGCTAAAAAGAATAAAATAACTTTTCCTTTAAAACTTTTTTACTATCAACTTATAACGTCATTACACAATTTATATGATATAAAAGCTTGTCGTGAGATTTACCTGTGTAGATAAACAAGTAAAATAAATAACTTGACTTGATTGATTTTGATTTTTAAAAATTCAACTAAGTAAATATGAGTACTTAAATATTGCGACAAGCTTTTATATCATATAAATTGTGTAATGACGTTATAAGTTGATAGTAAAAAAAGTTTTAAAGGAAAAGTTTATTTTATTCTTTTTAGCGCGTTTAAATAAAAGCTTGTTCTTAAAAAGTTTTTTACATTTT